>BMAO01036228.1:0-23073 GCA_019973975.1 Trichonephila clavata
GCAATAACTTTTGATCTAATTGAAATTTTGAAAAGCGCTACATGTATTCGCGATCAGCGTCCGGATTTTACATCAGAAAATAGAGTTTGGTTGGAATAGGAGTTAGAAATTTTTTCCCTGTTCATGACGTCTCCCCTGCCAAATATCCAAAAAATGTGAAAATTTCTTATTGCAATAACTTTTGATCTAATTGAAATTTTGAAAAGCGCTACATGTATTCGCGATCAGCGTCGGATTTTACATCAGAAAATAGAGTTTGGTTGGAATAGGAGTTAGAAATTTTTTCCCTGTTCATGACGTCTCCCCTGCCAAATATCCAAGAAATGTGAAAATTTTTATTGCAATAACTTTTGATCTAATTGAAATTTTGAAAAGCGCTACATGTATTCGCGATCAGCGTCGGATTTTACATCAGAAAATAGAGTTTGGTTGGAATAGGAGTTAGAAATTTTTTCCCTGTTCATGACGTCTCCCCTGCCAAATATCCAAAAAATGTGAAAATTTTTTATTGCAATAACTTTTGATCTAATTGAAATTTTGAAAAGCGCTACATGTATTCGCGATCAGCGTCGGATTTTACATCAGAAAATAGAGTTTGGTTGGAATAGGAGTTAGAAATTTTTTCCTGTTCATGACGTCTCCCCTGCCAAATATCCAAGAAATGTGAAAATTTTTATTGCAATAACTTTTGATCTAATTGAAATTTTGAAAAGCGCTACATGTATTCGCGATCAGCGTCGGATTTTACATCAGAAAATAGAGTTTGGTTGGAATAGGAGTTAGAAATTTTTTCCCTGTTCATGACGTCTCCCCTGCCAAATATCCAAAAAATGTGAAAATTTCTTATTGCAATAACTTTTGATCTAATTGAAATTTTGAAAAGCGCTACATGTATTCGCGATCAGCGTCGGATTTTACATCAGAAAATAGAGTTTGGTTGGAATAGGAGTTAGAAATTGTTTCCCTGTTCATGACGTCTCCCCTGCCAAATATCCAAAAAATGTGAAAATTTCTTATTGCAATAACTTTTGATCTAATTGAAATTTTGAAAAGCGCTACATGTATTCGCGATCAGCGTCGGATTTTACATCAGAAAATAGAGTTTGGTTGGAATAGGAGTTAGAAATTTTTCCCTGTTCATGACGTCTCCCCTGCCAAATATCCAAAAAATGTGAAAATTTTTATTGCAATAACTTTTGATCTAATTGAAATTTTGAAAAGCGCTACATGTATTCGCGATCAGCGTCGGATTTTACATCAGAAAATAGAGTTTGGTTGGAATAGGAGTTAGAAATTGTTTCCCTGTTCATGACGTCTCCCCTGCCAAATATCCAAAAAATGTGAAAATTTCTTATTGCAATAACTTTTGATCTAATTGAAATTTTGAAAAGCGCTACATGTATTCGCGATCAGCGTCGGATTTTACATCAGAAAATAGAGTTTGGTTGGAATAGGAGTTAGAAATTTTTTCCCTGTTCATGACGTCTCCCCTGCCAAATATCCAAAAATGTGAAAATTTTTATTGCAATAACTTTTGATCTAATTGAAATTTTGAAAAGCGCTACATGTATTCGCGATCAGCGTCGGATTTTACATCAGAAAATAGAGTTTGGTTGGAATAGGAGTTAGAAATTTTTTCCCTGTTCATGACGTCTCCCCTGCCAAATATCCAAGAAATGTGAAAATTTCTTATTGCAATAACTTTTGATCTAATTGAAATTTTGAAAAGCGCTACATGTATTCGCGATCAGCGTCGGATTTTACATCAGAAAATAGAGTTTGGTTGGAATAGGAGTTAGAAATTTTTTCCCTGTTCATGACGTCTCCCCTGCCAAATATCCAAAAAATGTGAAAATTTTTATTGCAATAACTTTTGATCTAATTGAAATTTTGAAAAGCGCTACATGTATTCGCGATCAGCGTCGGATTTTACATCAGAAAATAGAGTTTGGTTGGAATAGGAGTTAGAAATTTTTTCCCTGTTCATGACGTCTCCCCTGCCAAATATCCAAGAAATGTGAAAATTTCTTATTGCAATAACTTTTGATCTAATTGAAATTTTGAAAAGCGCTACATGTATTCGCGATCAGCGTCGGATTTTACATCAGAAAATAGAGTTTGGTTGGAATAGGAGTTAGAAATTTTTTCCCTGTTCATGACGTCTCCCCTGCCAAATATCCAAAAAATGTGAAAATTTTTATTGCAATAACTTTTGATCTAATTGAAATTTTGAAAAGCGCTACATGTATTCGCGATCAGCGTCGGATTTTACATCAGAAAATAGAGTTTGGTTGGAATAGGAGTTAGAAATTTTTTCCCTGTTCATGACGTCTCCCCTGCCAAATATCCAAAAAATGTGAAAATTTTTATTGCAATAACTTTTGATCTAATTGAAATTTTGAAAAGCGCTACATGTATTCGCGATCAGCGTCGGATTTTACATCAGAAAATAGAGTTTGGTTGGAATAGGAGTTAGAAATTTTTTCCCTGTTCATGACGTCTCCCCTGCCAAATATCCAAGAAATGTGAAAATTTCTTATTGCAATAACTTTTGATCTAATTGAAATTTTGAAAAGCGCTACATGTATTCGCGATCAGCGTCGGATTTTACATCAGAAAATAGAGTTTGGTTGGAATAGGAGTTAGAAATTTTTTCCCTGTTCATGACGTCTCCCCTGCCAAATATCCAAGAAATGTGAAAATTTCTTATTGCAATAACTTTTGATCTAATTGAAATTTTGAAAAGCGCTACATGTATTCGCGATCAGCGTCGGATTTTACATCAGAAAATAGAGTTTGGTTGGAATAGGAGTTAGAAATTTTTTCCCTGTTCATGACGTCTCCCCTGCCAAATATCCAAAAAATGTGAAAATTTTTATTGCAATAACTTTTGATCTAATTGAAATTTTGAAAAGCGCTACATGTATTCGCGATCAGCGTCGGATTTTACATCAGAAAATAGAGTTTGGTTGGAATAGGAGTTAGAAATTTTTTCCCTGTTCATGACGTCTCCCCTGCCAAATATCCAAAAAATGTGAAAATTTTTATTGCAATAACTTTTGATCTAATTGAAATTTTGAAAAGCGCTACATGTATTCGCGATCAGCGTCGGATTTTACATCAGAAAATAGAGTTTGGTTGGAATAGGAGTTAGAAATTTTTTCCCTGTTCATGACGTCTCCCCTGCCAAATATCCAAGAAATGTGAAAATTTCTTATTGCAATAACTTTTGATCTAATTGAAATTTTGAAAAGCGCTACATGTATTCGCGATCAGCGTCGGATTTTACATCAGAAAATAGAGTTTGGTTGGAATAGGAGTTAGAAATTGTTTCCCTGTTCATGACGTCTCCCCTGCCAAATATCCAAAAAATGTGAAAATTTTTATTGCAATAACTTTTGATCTAATTGAAATTTTGAAAAGCGCTACATGTATTCGCGATCAGCGTCGGATTTTACATCAGAAAATAGAGTTTGGTTGGAATAGGAGTTAGAAATTTTTCCCTGTTCATGACGTCTCCCCTGCCAAATATCCAAAAAATGTGAAAATTTCTTATTGCAATAACTTTTGATCTAATTGAAATTTTGAAAAGCGCTACATGTATTCGCGATCAGCGTCGGATTTTACATCAGAAAATAGAGTTTGGTTGGAATAGGAGTTAGAAATTTTTTCCCTGTTCATGACGTCTCCCCTGCCAAATATCCAAGAAATGTGAAAATTTCTTATTGCAATAACTTTTGATCTAATTGAAATTTTGAAAAGCGCTACATGTATTCGCGATCAGCGTCGGATTTTACATCAGAAAATAGAGTTTGGTTGGAATAGGAGTTAGAAATTTTTTCCCTGTTCATGACGTCTCCCCTGCCAAATATCCAAAAAATGTGAAAATTTTTATTGCAATAACTTTTGATCTAATTGAAATTTTGAAAAGCGCTACATGTATTCGCGATCAGCGTCGGATTTTACATCAGAAAATAGAGTTTGGTTGGAATAGGAGTTAGAAATTTTTTCCCTGTTCATGACGTCTCCCCTGCCAAATATCCAAGAAATGTGAAAATTTCTTATTGCAATAACTTTTGATCTAATTGAAATTTTGAAAAGCGCTACATGTATTCGCGATCAGCGTCGGATTTTACATCAGAAAATAGAGTTTGGTTGGAATAGGAGTTAGAAATTTTTTCCCTGTTCATGACGTCTCCCCTGCCAAATATCCAAAAAATGTGAAAATTTTTATTGCAATAACTTTTGATCTAATTGAAATTTTGAAAAGCGCTACATGTATTCGCGATCAGCGTCGGATTTTACATCAGAAAATAGAGTTTGGTTGGAATAGGAGTTAGAAATTTTTTCCCTGTTCATGACGTCTCCCCTGCCAAATATCCAAGAAATGTGAAAATTTTTATTGCAATAACTTTTGATCTAATTGAAATTTTGAAAAGCGCTACATGTATTCGCGATCAGCGTCGGATTTTACATCAGAAAATAGAGTTTGGTTGGAATAGGAGTTAGAAATTTTTTCCCTGTTCATGACGTCTCCCCTGCCAAATATCCAAAAATGTGAAAATTTTTATTGCAATAACTTTTGATCTAATTGAAATTTTGAAAAGCGCTACATGTATTCGCGATCAGCGTCGGATTTTACATCAGAAAATAGAGTTTGGTTGGAATAGGAGTTAGAAATTTTTTCCCTGTTCATGACGTCTCCCCTGCCAAATATCCAAGAAATGTGAAAATTTCTTATTGCAATAACTTTTGATCTAATTGAAATTTTGAAAAGCGCTACATGTATTCGCGATCAGCGTCGGATTTTACATCAGAAAATAGAGTTTGGTTGGAATAGGAGTTAGAAATTTTTTCCCTGTTCATGACGTCTCCCCTGCCAAATATCCAAGAAATGTGAAAATTTCTTATTGCAATAACTTTTGATCTAATTGAAATTTTGAAAAGCGCTACATGTATTCGCGATCAGCGTCGGATTTTACATCAGAAAATAGAGTTTGGTTGGAATAGGAGTTAGAAATTTTTCCCTGTTCATGACGTCTCCCCTGCCAAATATCCAAAAATGTGAAAATTTCTTATTGCAATAACTTTTGATCTAATTGAAATTTTGAAAAGCGCTACATGTATTCGCGATCAGCGTCGGATTTTACATCAGAAAATAGAGTTTGGTTGGAATAGGAGTTAGAAATTTTTTCCCTGTTCATGACGTCTCCCCTGCCAAATATCCAAAAAATGTGAAAATTTCTTATTGCAATAACTTTTGATCTAATTGAAATTTTGAAAAGCGCTACATGTATTCGCGATCAGCGTCGGATTTTACATCAGAAAATAGAGTTTGTTGGAATAGGAGTTAGAAATTTTTCCCTGTTCATGACGTCTCCCCTGCCAAATATCCAAAAAATGTGAAAATTTTTATTGCAATAACTTTTGATCTAATTGAAATTTTGAAAAGCGCTACATGTATTCGCGATCAGCGTCGGATTTTACATCAGAAAATAGAGTTTGGTTGGAATAGGAGTTAGAAATTTTTTCCCTGTTCATGACGTCTCCCCTGCCAAATATCCAAAAATGTGAAAATTTCTTATTGCAATAACTTTTGATCTAATTGAAATTTTGAAAAGCGCTACATGTATTCGCGATCAGCGTCGGATTTTACATCAGAAAATAGAGTTTGGTTGGAATAGGAGTTAGAAATTTTTTCCCTGTTCATGACGTCTCCCCTGCCAAATATCCAAGAAATGTGAAAATTTCTTATTGCAATAACTTTTGATCTAATTGAAATTTTGAAAAGCGCTACATGTATTCGCGATCAGCGTCGGATTTTACATCAGAAAATAGAGTTTGGTTGGAATAGGAGTTAGAAATTTTTCCCTGTTCATGACGTCTCCCCTGCCAAATATCCAAAAAATGTGAAAATTTTTATTGCAATAACTTTTGATCTAATTGAAATTTTGAAAAGCGCTACATGTATTCGCGATCAGCGTCGGATTTTACATCAGAAAATAGAGTTTGGTTGGAATAGGAGTTAGAAATTTTTCCCTGTTCATGACGTCTCCCCTGCCAAATATCCAAGAAATGTGAAAATTTCTTATTGCAATAACTTTTGATCTAATTGAAATTTTGAAAAGCGCTACATGTATTCGCGATCAGCGTCGGATTTTACATCAGAAAATAGAGTTTGGTTGGAATAGGAGTTAGAAATTTTTTCCCTGTTCATGACGTCTCCCCTGCCAAATATCCAAAAAATGTGAAAATTTTTATTGCAATAACTTTTGATCTAATTGAAATTTTGAAAAGCGCTACATGTATTCGCGATCAGCGTCGGATTTACATCAGAAAATAGAGTTTGGTTGGAATAGGAGTTAGAAATTTTTCCCTGTTCATGACGTCTCCCCTGCCAAATATCCAAAAAATGTGAAAATTTCTTATTGCAATAACTTTTGATCTAATTGAAATTTTGAAAAGCGCTACATGTATTCGCGATCAGCGTCGGATTTTACATCAGAAAATAGAGTTTGGTTGGAATAGGAGTTAGAAATTTTTCCCTGTTCATGACGTCTCCCCTGCCAAATATCCAAAAATGTGAAAATTTCTTATTGCAATAACTTTTGATCTAATTGAAATTTTGAAAAGCGCTACATGTATTCGCGATCAGCGTCGGATTTTACATCAGAAAATAGAGTTTGGTTGGAATAGGAGTTAGAAATTTTTTCCCTGTTCATGACGTCTCCCCTGCCAAATATCCAAAAAATGTGAAAATTTCTTATTGCAATAACTTTTGATCTAATTGAAATTTTGAAAAGCGCTACATGTATTCGCGATCAGCGTCGGATTTTACATCAGAAAATAGAGTTTGGTTGGAATAGGAGTTAGAAATTTTTCCCTGTTCATGACGTCTCCCCTGCCAAATATCCAAAAAATGTGAAAATTTTTATTGCAATAACTTTTGATCTAATTGAAATTTTGAAAAGCGCTACATGTATTCGCGATCAGCGTCGGACTTTACATCAGAAAATAGAGTTTGGTTGGAATAGGAGTTAGAAATTTTTTCCCTGTTTCATGACGTCTCCCTGCCAAATATCCAAAAATGTGAAAATTTCTTATTGCAATAACTTTTGATCTAATTGAAATTTTGAAAAGCGCTACATGTATTCGCGATCAGCGTCGGATTTTACATCAGAAAATAGAGTTTGGTTGGAATAGGAGTTAGAAATTTTTCCCTGTTCATGACGTCTCCCCTGCCAAATATCCAAAAAATGTGAAAATTTTTATTGCAATAACTTTTGATCTAATTGAAATTTTGAAAAGGCTACATGTATTCGTCGATCAGCGTCGGATTTACATCAGAAAATAGAGTTTGGTTGAATAGGAGTTAGAAATTTTTCCCTGTTCATGACGTCTCCCCTGCCAAATATCCAAAAATGTGAAAATTTCTTATTGCAATAACTTTTGATCTAATTGAAATTTTGAAAAGCGCTACATGTATTCGCGATCAGCGTCGGATTTTACATCAGAAAATAGAGTTTGGTTGGAATAGGAGTTAGAAATTTTTCCCTGTTCATGACGTCTCCCCTGCCAAATATCCAAAAATGTGAAAATTTCTTATTGCAATAACTTTTGATCTAATTGAAATTTTGAAAAGCGCTACATGTATTCGCGATCAGCGTCGGATTTTACATCAGAAAATAGAGTTTGGTTGGAATAGGAGTTAGAAATTTTTTCCCTGTTCATGACGTCTCCCCTGCCAAATATCCAAAAATGTGAAAATTTCTTATTGCAATAACTTTTGATCTAATTGAAATTTTGAAAAGCGCTACATGTATTCGCGATCAGCGTCGGATTTTACATCAGAAAATAGAGTTTGGTTGGAATAGGAGTTAGAAATTTTTTCCCTGTTCATGACGTCTCCCCTGCCAAATATCCAAAAATGTGAAAATTTTTATTGCAATAACTTTTGATCTAATTGAAATTTTGAAAAGCGCTACATGTATTCGCGATCAGCGTCGGATTTTACATCAGAAAATAGAGTTTGGTTGGAATAGGAGTTAGAAATTTTTCCCTGTTCATGACGTCTCCCCTGCCAAATATCCAAAAATGTGAAAATTTCTTATTGCAATAACTTTTGATCTAATTGAAATTTTGAAAAGCGCTACATGTATTCGCGATCAGCGTCGGATTTTACATCAGAAAATAGAGTTTGGTTGGAATAGGAGTTAGAAATTTTTCCCTGTTCATGACGTCTCCCCTGCCAAATATCCAAGAAATGTGAAAATTTCTTATTGCAATAACTTTTGATCTAATTGAAATTTTGAAAAGCGCTACATGTATTCGCGATCAGCGTCGGATTTTACATCAGAAAATAGAGTTTGGTTGGAATAGGAGTTAGAAATTTTTTCCCTGTTCATGACGTCTCCCCTGCCAAATATCCAAAAATGTGAAAATTTTTATTGCAATAACTTTTGATCTAATTGAAATTTTGAAAAGCGCTACATGTATTCGCGATCAGCGTCGGATTTTACATCAGAAAATAGAGTTTGGTTGGAATAGGAGTTAGAAATTTTTCCCTGTTCATGACGTCTCCCCTGCCAAATATCCAAAAATGTGAAAATTTCTTATTGCAATAACTTTTGATCTAATTGAAATTTTGAAAAGCGCTACATGTATTCGCGATCAGCGTCGGATTTTACATCAGAAAATAGAGTTTGGTTGGAATAGGAGTTAGAAATTTTTCCCTGTTCATGACGTCTCCCCTGCCAAATATCCAAAAATGTGAAAATTTTTATTGCAATAACTTTTGATCTAATTGAAATTTTGAAAAGCGCTACATGTATTCGCGATCAGCGTCGGATTTTACATCAGAAAATAGAGTTTGGTTGGAATAGGAGTTAGAAATTTTTCCCTGTTCATGACGTCTCCCCTGCCAAATATCCAAAAATGTGAAAATTTCTTATTGCAATAACTTTTGATCTAATTGAAATTTTGAAAAGCGCTACATGTATTCGCGATCAGCGTCGGATTTTACATCAGAAAATAGAGTTTGGTTGGAATAGGAGTTAGAAATTTTTCCCTGTTCATGACGTCTCCCCTGCCAAATATCCAAAAATGTGAAAATTTTTATTGCAATAACTTTTGATCTAATTGAAATTTTGAAAAGCGCTACATGTATTCGCGATCAGCGTCGGATTTTACATCAGAAAATAGAGTTTGGTTGGAATAGGAGTTAGAAATTTTTCCCTGTTCATGACGTCTCCCCTGCCAAATATCCAAAAATGTGAAAATTTCTTATTGCAATAACTTTTGATCTAATTGAAATTTTGAAAAGCGCTACATGTATTCGCGATCAGCGTCGGATTTTACATCAGAAAATAGAGTTTGGTTGGAATAGGAGTTAGAAATTTTTCCCTGTTCATGACGTCTCCCCTGCCAAATATCCAAAAATGTGAAAATTTTTATTGCAATAACTTTTGATCTAATTGAAATTTTGAAAAGCGCTACATGTATTCGCGATCAGCGTCGGATTTTACATCAGAAAATAGAGTTTGGTTGGAATAGGAGTTAGAAATTTTTCCCTGTTCATGACGTCTCCCCTGCCAAATATCCAAAAATGTGAAAATTTCTTATTGCAATAACTTTTGATCTAATTGAAATTTTGAAAAGCGCTACATGTATTCGCGATCAGCGTCGGATTTTACATCAGAAAATAGAGTTTGGTTGGAATAGGAGTTAGAAATTTTTTCCCTGTTCATGACGTCTCCCCTGCCAAATATCCAAAAATGTGAAAATTTTTATTGCAATAACTTTTGATCTAATTGAAATTTTGAAAAGCGCTACATGTATTCGCGATCAGCGTCGGATTTTACATCAGAAAATAGAGTTTGGTTGGAATAGGAGTTAGAAATTTTTCCCTGTTCATGACGTCTCCCCTGCCAAATATCCAAAAATGTGAAAATTTTTATTGCAATAACTTTTGATCTAATTGAAATTTTGAAAAGCGCTACATGTATTCGCGATCAGCGTCGGATTTTACATCAGAAAATAGAGTTTGGTTGGAATAGGAGTTAGAAATTTTTCCCTGTTCATGACGTCTCCCCTGCCAAATATCCAAAAATGTGAAAATTTTTATTGCAATAACTTTTGATCTAATTGAAATTTTGAAAAGCGCTACATGTATTCGCGATCAGCGTCGGATTTTACATCAGAAAATAGAGTTTGGTTGGAATAGGAGTTAGAAATTTTTTCCCTGTTCATGACGTCTCCCCTGCCAAATATCCAAAAATGTGAAAATTTTTATTGCAATAACTTTTGATCTAATTGAAATTTTGAAAAGCGCTACATGTATTCGCGATCAGCGTCGGATTTTACATCAGAAAATAGAGTTTGGTTGGAATAGGAGTTAGAAATTTTTCCCTGTTCATGACGTCTCCCCTGCCAAATATCCAAAAATGTGAAAATTTCTTATTGCAATAACTTTTGATCTAATTGAAATTTTGAAAAGCGCTACATGTATTCGCGATCAGCGTCGGATTTTACATCAGAAAATAGAGTTTGGTTGGAATAGGAGTTAGAAATTTTTCCCTGTTCATGACGTCTCCCCTGCCAAATATCCAAAAATGTGAAAATTTTTATTGCAATAACTTTTGATCTAATTGAAATTTTGAAAAGCGCTACATGTATTCGCGATCAGCGTCGGATTTTACATCAGAAAATAGAGTTTGGTTGGAATAGGAGTTAGAAATTTTTCCCTGTTCATGACGTCTCCCCTGCCAAATATCCAAAAATGTGAAAATTTTTATTGCAATAACTTTTGATCTAATTGAAATTTTGAAAAGCGCTACATGTATTCGCGATCAGCGTCGGATTTTACATCAGAAAATAGAGTTTGGTTGGAATAGGAGTTAGAAATTTTTCCCTGTTCATGACGTCTCCCCTGCCAAATATCCAAAAATGTGAAAATTTTTATTGCAATAACTTTTGATCTAATTGAAATTTTGAAAAGCGCTACATGTATTCGCGATCAGCGTCGGATTTTACATCAGAAAATAGAGTTTGGTTGGAATAGGAGTTAGAAATTTTTTCCCTGTTCATGACGTCTCCCCTGCCAAATATCCAAAAATGTGAAAATTTTTATTGCAATAACTTTTGATCTAATTGAAATTTTGAAAAGCGCTACATGTATTCGCGATCAGCGTCGGATTTTACATCAGAAAATAGAGTTTGGTTGGAATAGGAGTTAGAAATTTTTCCCTGTTCATGACGTCTCCCCTGCCAAATATCCAAAAATGTGAAAATTTTTATTGCAATAACTTTTGATCTAATTGAAATTTTGAAAAGCGCTACATGTATTCGCGATCAGCGTCGGATTTTACATCAGAAAATAGAGTTTGGTTGGAATAGGAGTTAGAAATTTTTCCCTGTTCATGACGTCTCCCCTGCCAAATATCCAAAAATGTGAAAATTTTTATTGCAATAACTTTTGATCTAATTGAAATTTTGAAAAGCGCTACATGTATTCGCGATCAGCGTCGGATTTTACATCAGAAAATAGAGTTTGGTTGGAATAGGAGTTAGAAATTTTTCCCTGTTCATGACGTCTCCCCTGCCAAATATCCAAAAATGTGAAAATTTTTATTGCAATAACTTTTGATCTAATTGAAATTTTGAAAAGCGCTACATGTATTCGCGATCAGCGTCGGATTTTACATCAGAAAATAGAGTTTGGTTGGAATAGGAGTTAGAAATTTTTCCCTGTTCATGACGTCTCCCCTGCCAAATATCCAAAAATGTGAAAATTTTTATTGCAATAACTTTTGATCTAATTGAAATTTTGAAAAGCGCTACATGTATTCGCGATCAGCGTCGGATTTTACATCAGAAAATAGAGTTTGGTTGGAATAGGAGTTAGAAATTTTTCCCTGTTCATGACGTCTCCCCTGCCAAATATCCAAAAATGTGAAAATTTCTTATTGCAATAACTTTTGATCTAATTGAAATTTTGAAAAGCGCTACATGTATTCGCGATCAGCGTCGGATTTTACATCAGAAAATAGAGTTTGGTTGGAATAGGAGTTAGAAATTTTTTCCCTGTTCATGACGTCTCCCCTGCCAAATATCCAAAAATGTGAAAATTTTTATTGCAATAACTTTTGATCTAATTGAAATTTTGAAAAGCGCTACATGTATTCGCGATCAGCGTCGGATTTTACATCAGAAAATAGAGTTTGGTTGGAATAGGAGTTAGAAATTTTTCCCTGTTCATGACGTCTCCCCTGCCAAATATCCAAAAATGTGAAAATTTTTATTGCAATAACTTTTGATCTAATTGAAATTTTGAAAAGCGCTACATGTATTCGCGATCAGCGTCGGATTTTACATCAGAAAATAGAGTTTGGTTGGAATAGGAGTTAGAAATTTTTCCCTGTTCATGACGTCTCCCCTGCCAAATATCCAAAAATGTGAAAATTTCTTATTGCAATAACTTTTGATCTAATTGAAATTTTGAAAAGCGCTACATGTATTCGCGATCAGCGTCGGATTTTACATCAGAAAATAGAGTTTGGTTGGAATAGGAGTTAGAAATTTTTCCCTGTTCATGACGTCTCCCCTGCCAAATATCCAAAAATGTGAAAATTTTTATTGCAATAACTTTTGATCTAATTGAAATTTTGAAAAGCGCTACATGTATTCGCGATCAGCGTCGGATTTTACATCAGAAAATAGAGTTTGGTTGGAATAGGAGTTAGAAATTTTTCCCTGTTCATGACGTCTCCCCTGCCAAATATCCAAAAATGTGAAAATTTTTATTGCAATAACTTTTGATCTAATTGAAATTTTGAAAAGCGCTACATGTATTCGCGATCAGCGTCGGATTTTACATCAGAAAATAGAGTTTGGTTGGAATAGGAGTTAGAAATTTTTCCCTGTTCATGACGTCTCCCCTGCCAAATATCCAAAAATGTGAAAATTTTTATTGCAATAACTTTTGATCTAATTGAAATTTTGAAAAGCGCTACATGTATTCGCGATCAGCGTCGGATTTTACATCAGAAAATAGAGTTTGGTTGGAATAGGAGTTAGAAATTTTTCCCTGTTCATGACGTCTCCCCTGCCAAATATCCAAAAATGTGAAAATTTTTATTGCAATAACTTTTGATCTAATTGAAATTTTGAAAAGCGCTACATGTATTCGCGATCAGCGTCGGATTTTACATCAGAAAATAGAGTTTGGTTGGAATAGGAGTTAGAAATTTTTCCCTGTTCATGACGTCTCCCCTGCCAAATATCCAAAAATGTGAAAATTTTTATTGCAATAACTTTTGATCTAATTGAAATTTTGAAAAGCGCTACATGTATTCGCGATCAGCGTCGGATTTTACATCAGAAAATAGAGTTTGGTTGGAATAGGAGTTAGAAATTTTTCCCTGTTCATGACGTCTCCCCTGCCAAATATCCAAAAATGTGAAAATTTTTATTGCAATAACTTTTGATCTAATTGAAATTTTGAAAAGCGCTACATGTATTCGCGATCAGCGTCGGATTTTACATCAGAAAATAGAGTTTGGTTGGAATAGGAGTTAGAAATTTTTCCCTGTTCATGACGTCTCCCCTGCCAAATATCCAAAAATGTGAAAATTTTTATTGCAATAACTTTTGATCTAATTGAAATTTTGAAAAGCGCTACATGTATTCGCGATCAGCGTCGGATTTTACATCAGAAAATAGAGTTTGGTTGGAATAGGAGTTAGAAATTTTTCCCTGTTCATGACGTCTCCCCTGCCAAATATCCAAAAATGTGAAAATTTCTTATTGCAATAACTTTTGATCTAATTGAAATTTTGAAAAGCGCTACATGTATTCGCGATCAGCGTCGGATTTTACATCAGAAAATAGAGTTTGGTTGGAATAGGAGTTAGAAATTTTTCCCTGTTCATGACGTCTCCCCTGCCAAATATCCAAAAATGTGAAAATTTTTATTGCAATAACTTTTGATCTAATTGAAATTTTGAAAAGCGCTACATGTATTCGCGATCAGCGTCGGATTTTACATCAGAAAATAGAGTTTGGTTGGAATAGGAGTTAGAAATTTTTCCCTGTTCATGACGTCTCCCCTGCCAAATATCCAAAAATGTGAAAATTTTTATTGCAATAACTTTTGATCTAATTGAAATTTTGAAAAGCGCTACATGTATTCGCGATCAGCGTCGGATTTTACATCAGAAAATAGAGTTTGGTTGGAATAGGAGTTAGAAATTTTTCCCTGTTCATGACGTCTCCCCTGCCAAATATCCAAAAATGTGAAAATTTTTATTGCAATAACTTTTGATCTAATTGAAATTTTGAAAAGCGCTACATGTATTCGCGATCAGCGTCGGATTTTACATCAGAAAATAGAGTTTGGTTGGAATAGGAGTTAGAAATTTTTCCCTGTTCATGACGTCTCCCCTGCCAAATATCCAAAAATGTGAAAATTTTTATTGCAATAACTTTTGATCTAATTGAAATTTTGAAAAGCGCTACATGTATTCGCGATCAGCGTCGGATTTTACATCAGAAAATAGAGTTTGGTTGGAATAGGAGTTAGAAATTTTTCCCTGTTCATGACGTCTCCCCTGCCAAATATCCAAAAATGTGAAAATTTTTATTGCAATAACTTTTGATCTAATTGAAATTTTGAAAAGCGCTACATGTATTCGCGATCAGCGTCGGATTTTACATCAGAAAATAGAGTTTGGTTGGAATAGGAGTTAGAAATTTTTCCCTGTTCATGACGTCTCCCCTGCCAAATATCCAAAAATGTGAAAATTTTTATTGCAATAACTTTTGATCTAATTGAAATTTTGAAAAGCGCTACATGTATTCGCGATCAGCGTCGGATTTTACATCAGAAAATAGAGTTTGGTTGGAATAGGAGTTAGAAATTTTTCCCTGTTCATGACGTCTCCCCTGCCAAATATCCAAAAATGTGAAAATTTCTTATTGCAATAACTTTTGATCTAATTGAAATTTTGAAAAGCGCTACATGTATTCGCGATCAGCGTCGGATTTTACATCAGAAAATAGAGTTTGGTTGGAATAGGAGTTAGAAATTTTTCCCTGTTCATGACGTCTCCCCTGCCAAATATCCAAAAATGTGAAAATTTTTATTGCAATAACTTTTGATCTAATTGAAATTTTGAAAAGCGCTACATGTATTCGCGATCAGCGTCGGATTTTACATCAGAAAATAGAGTTTGGTTGGAATAGGAGTTAGAAATTTTTCCCTGTTCATGACGTCTCCCCTGCCAAATATCCAAAAATGTGAAAATTTTTATTGCAATAACTTTTGATCTAATTGAAATTTTGAAAAGCGCTACATGTATTCGCGATCAGCGTCGGATTTTACATCAGAAAATAGAGTTTGGTTGGAATAGGAGTTAGAAATTTTTCCCTGTTCATGACGTCTCCCCTGCCAAATATCCAAAAATGTGAAAATTTTTATTGCAATAACTTTTGATCTAATTGAAATTTTGAAAAGCGCTACATGTATTCGCGATCAGCGTCGGATTTTACATCAGAAAATAGAGTTTGGTTGGAATAGGAGTTAGAAATTTTTCCCTGTTCATGACGTCTCCCCTGCCAAATATCCAAAAATGTGAAAATTTTTATTGCAATAACTTTTGATCTAATTGAAATTTTGAAAAGCGCTACATGTATTCGCGATCAGCGTCGGATTTTACATCAGAAAATAGAGTTTGGTTGGAATAGGAGTTAGAAATTTTTCCCTGTTCATGACGTCTCCCCTGCCAAATATCCAAAAATGTGAAAATTTCTTATTGCAATAACTTTTGATCTAATTGAAATTTTGAAAAGCGCTACATGTATTCGCGATCAGCGTCGGATTTTACATCAGAAAATAGAGTTTGGTTGGAATAGGAGTTAGAAATTTTTCCCTGTTCATGACGTCTCCCCTGCCAAATATCCAAAAATGTGAAAATTTTTATTGCAATAACTTTTGATCTAATTGAAATTTTGAAAAGCGCTACATGTATTCGCGATCAGCGTCGGATTTTACATCAGAAAATAGAGTTTGGTTGGAATAGGAGTTAGAAATTTTTCCCTGTTCATGACGTCTCCCCTGCCAAATATCCAAAAATGTGAAAATTTTTATTGCAATAACTTTTGATCTAATTGAAATTTTGAAAAGCGCTACATGTATTCGCGATCAGCGTCGGATTTTACATCAGAAAATAGAGTTTGGTTGGAATAGGAGTTAGAAATTTTTCCCTGTTCATGACGTCTCCCCTGCCAAATATCCAAAAATGTGAAAATTTTTATTGCAATAACTTTTGATCTAATTGAAATTTTGAAAAGCGCTACATGTATTCGCGATCAGCGTCGGATTTTACATCAGAAAATAGAGTTTGGTTGGAATAGGAGTTAGAAATTTTTCCCTGTTCATGACGTCTCCCCTGCCAAATATCCAAAAATGTGAAAATTTTTATTGCAATAACTTTTGATCTAATTGAAATTTTGAAAAGCGCTACATGTATTCGCGATCAGCGTCGGATTTTACATCAGAAAATAGAGTTTGGTTGGAATAGGAGTTAGAAATTTTTCCCTGTTCATGACGTCTCCCCTGCCAAATATCCAAAAATGTGAAAATTTTTATTGCAATAACTTTTGATCTAATTGAAATTTTGAAAAGCGCTACATGTATTCGCGATCAGCGTCGGATTTTACATCAGAAAATAGAGTTTGGTTGGAATAGGAGTTAGAAATTTTTCCCTGTTCATGACGTCTCCCCTGCCAAATATCCAAAAATGTGAAAATTTTTATTGCAATAACTTTTGATCTAATTGAAATTTTGAAAAGCGCTACATGTATTCGCGATCAGCGTCGGATTTTACATCAGAAAATAGAGTTTGGTTGGAATAGGAGTTAGAAATTTTTCCCTGTTCATGACGTCTCCCCTGCCAAATATCCAAAAATGTGAAAATTTTTATTGCAATAACTTTTGATCTAATTGAAATTTTGAAAAGCGCTACATGTATTCGCGATCAGCGTCGGATTTTACATCAGAAAATAGAGTTTGGTTGGAATAGGAGTTAGAAATTTTTCCCTGTTCATGACGTCTCCCCTGCCAAATATCCAAAAATGTGAAAATTTTTATTGCAATAACTTTTGATCTAATTGAAATTTTGAAAAGCGCTACATGTATTCGCGATCAGCGTCGGATTTTACATCAGAAAATAGAGTTTGGTTGGAATAGGAGTTAGAAATTTTTCCCTGTTCATGACGTCTCCCCTGCCAAATATCCAAAAATGTGAAAATTTTTATTGCAATAACTTTTGATCTAATTGAAATTTTGAAAAGCGCTACATGTATTCGCGATCAGCGTCGGATTTTACATCAGAAAATAGAGTTTGGTTGGAATAGGAGTTAGAAATTTTTCCCTGTTCATGACGTCTCCCCTGCCAAATATCCAAAAATGTGAAAATTTCTTATTGCAATAACTTTTGATCTAATTGAAATTTTGAAAAGCGCTACATGTATTCGCGATCAGCGTCGGATTTTACATCAGAAAATAGAGTTTGGTTGGAATAGGAGTTAGAAATTTTTCCCTGTTCATGACGTCTCCCCTGCCAAATATCCAAAAATGTGAAAATTTCTTATTGCAATAACTTTTGATCTAATTGAAATTTTGAAAAGCGCTACATGTATTCGCGATCAGCGTCGGATTTTACATCAGAAAATAGAGTTTGGTTGGAATAGGAGTTAGAAATTTTTCCCTGTTCATGACGTCTCCCCTGCCAAATATCCAAAAATGTGAAAATTTCTTATTGCAATAACTTTTGATCTAATTGAAATTTTGAAAAGCGCTACATGTATTCGCGATCAGCGTCGGATTTTACATCAGAAAATAGAGTTTGGTTGGAATAGGAGTTAGAAATTTTTCCCTGTTCATGACGTCTCCCCTGCCAAATATCCAAAAATGTGAAAATTTTTATTGCAATAACTTTTGATCTAATTGAAATTTTGAAAAGCGCTACATGTATTCGCGATCAGCGTCGGATTTTACATCAGAAAATAGAGTTTGGTTGGAATAGGAGTTAGAAATTTTTCCCTGTTCATGACGTCTCCCCTGCCAAATATCCAAAAATGTGAAAATTTTTATTGCAATAACTTTTGATCTAATTGAAATTTTGAAAAGCGCTACATGTATTCGCGATCAGCGTCGGATTTTACATCAGAAAATAGAGTTTGGTTGGAATAGGAGTTAGAAATTTTTCCCTGTTCATGACGTCTCCCCTGCCAAATATCCAAAAATGTGAAAATTTCTTATTGCAATAACTTTTGATCTAATTGAAATTTTGAAAAGCGCTACATGTATTCGCGATCAGCGTCGGATTTTACATCAGAAAATAGAGTTTGGTTGGAATAGGAGTTAGAAATTTTTCCCTGTTCATGACGTCTCCCCTGCCAAATATCCAAAAATGTGAAAATTTCTTATTGCAATAACTTTTGATCTAATTGAAATTTTGAAAAGCGCTACATGTATTCGCGATCAGCGTCGGATTTTACATCAGAAAATAGAGTTTGGTTGGAATAGGAGTTAGAAATTTTTCCCTGTTCATGACGTCTCCCCTGCCAAATATCCAAAAATGTGAAAATTTTTATTGCAATAACTTTTGATCTAATTGAAATTTTGAAAAGCGCTACATGTATTCGCGATCAGCGTCGGATTTTACATCAGAAAATAGAGTTTGGTTGGAATAGGAGTTAGAAATTTTTCCCTGTTCATGACGTCTCCCCTGCCAAATATCCAAAAATGTGAAAATTTCTTATTGCAATAACTTTTGATCTAATTGAAATTTTGAAAAGCGCTACATGTATTCGCGATCAGCGTCGGATTTTACATCAGAAAATAGAGTTTGGTTGGAATAGGAGTTAGAAATTTTTCCCTGTTCATGACGTCTCCCCTGCCAAATATCCAAAAATGTGAAAATTTCTTATTGCAATAACTTTTGATCTAATTGAAATTTTGAAAAGCGCTACATGTATTCGCGATCAGCGTCGGATTTTACATCAGAAAATAGAGTTTGGTTGGAATAGGAGTTAGAAATTTTTCCCTGTTCATGACGTCTCCCCTGCCAAATATCCAAAAATGTGAAAATTTTTATTGCAATAACTTTTGATCTAATTGAAATTTTGAAAAGCGCTACATGTATTCGCGATCAGCGTCGGATTTTACATCAGAAAATAGAGTTTGGTTGGAATAGGAGTTAGAAATTTTTCCCTGTTCATGACGTCTCCCCTGCCAAATATCCAAAAATGTGAAAATTTCTTATTGCAATAACTTTTGATCTAATTGAAATTTTGAAAAGCGCTACATGTATTCGCGATCAGCGTCGGATTTTACATCAGAAAATAGAGTTTGGTTGGAATAGGAGTTAGAAATTTTTCCCTGTTCATGACGTCTCCCCTGCCAAATATCCAAAAATGTGAAAATTTTTATTGCAATAACTTTTGATCTAATTGAAATTTTGAAAAGCGCTACATGTATTCGCGATCAGCGTCGGATTTTACATCAGAAAATAGAGTTTGGTTGGAATAGGAGTTAGAAATTTTTCCCTGTTCATGACGTCTCCCCTGCCAAATATCCAAAAATGTGAAAATTTCTTATTGCAATAACTTTTGATCTAATTGAAATTTTGAAAAGCGCTACATGTATTCGCGATCAGCGTCGGATTTTACATCAGAAAATAGAGTTTGGTTGGAATAGGAGTTAGAAATTTTTCCCTGTTCATGACGTCTCCCCTGCCAAATATCCAAAAATGTGAAAATTTCTTATTGCAATAACTTTTGATCTAATTGAAATTTTGAAAAGCGCTACATGTATTCGCGATCAGCGTCGGATTTTACATCAGAAAATAGAGTTTGGTTGGAATAGGAGTTAGAAATTTTTCCCTGTTCATGACGTCTCCCCTGCCAAATATCCAAAAATGTGAAAATTTTTATTGCAATAACTTTTGATCTAATTGAAATTTTGAAAAGCGCTACATGTATTCGCGATCAGCGTCGGATTTTACATCAGAAAATAGAGTTTGGTTGGAATAGGAGTTAGAAATTTTTCCCTGTTCATGACGTCTCCCCTGCCAAATATCCAAAAATGTGAAAATTTCTTATTGCAATAACTTTTGATCTAATTGAAATTTTGAAAAGCGCTACATGTATTCGCGATCAGCGTCGGATTTTACATCAGAAAATAGAGTTTGGTTGGAATAGGAGTTAGAAATTTTTCCCTGTTCATGACGTCTCCCCTGCCAAATATCCAAAAATGTGAAAATTTCTTATTGCAATAACTTTTGATCTAATTGAAATTTTGAAAAGCGCTACATGTATTCGCGATCAGCGTCGGATTTTACATCAGAAAATAGAGTTTGGTTGGAATAGGAGTTAGAAATTTTTCCCTGTTCATGACGTCTCCCCTGCCAAATATCCAAAAATGTGAAAATTTTTATTGCAATAACTTTTGATCTAATTGAAATTTTGAAAAGCGCTACATGTATTCGCGATCAGCGTCGGATTTTACATCAGAAAATAGAGTTTGGTTGGAATAGGAGTTAGAAATTTTTCCCTGTTCATGACGTCTCCCCTGCCAAATATCCAAAAATGTGAAAATTTTTATTGCAATAACTTTTGATCTAATTGAAATTTTGAAAAGCGCTACATGTATTCGCGATCAGCGTCGGATTTTACATCAGAAAATAGAGTTTGGTTGGAATAGGAGTTAGAAATTTTTCCCTGTTCATGACGTCTCCCCTGCCAAATATCCAAAAATGTGAAAATTTCTTATTGCAATAACTTTTGATCTAATTGAAATTTTGAAAAGCGCTACATGTATTCGCGATCAGCGTCGGATTTTACATCAGAAAATAGAGTTTGGTTGGAATAGGAGTTAGAAATTTTTCCCTGTTCATGACGTCTCCCCTGCCAAATATCCAAAAATGTGAAAATTTTTATTGCAATAACTTTTGATCTAATTGAAATTTTGAAAAGCGCTACATGTATTCGCGATCAGCGTCGGATTTTACATCAGAAAATAGAGTTTGGTTGGAATAGGAGTTAGAAATTTTTTCCCTGTTCATGACGTCTCCCCTGCCAAATATCCAAAAATGTGAAAATTTCTTATTGCAATAACTTTTGATCTAATTGAAATTTTGAAAAGCGCTACATGTATTCGCGATCAGCGTCGGATTTTACATCAGAAAATAGAGTTTGGTTGGAATAGGAGTTAGAAATTTTTCCCTGTTCATGACGTCTCCCCTGCCAAATATCCAAAAATGTGAAAATTTTTATTGCAATAACTTTTGATCTAATTGAAATTTTGAAAAGCGCTACATGTATTCGCGATCAGCGTCGGATTTTACATCAGAAAATAGAGTTTGGTTGGAATAGGAGTTAGAAATTTTTTCCCTGTTCATGACGTCTCCCCTGCCAAATATCCAAAAATGTGAAAATTTCTTATTGCAATAACTTTTGATCTAATTGAAATTTTGAAAAGCGCTACATGTATTCGCGATCAGCGTCGGATTTTACATCAGAAAATAGAGTTTGGTTGGAATAGGAGTTAGAAATTTTTCCCTGTTCATGACGTCTCCCCTGCCAAATATCCAAAAATGTGAAAATTTCTTATTGCAATAACTTTTGATCTAATTGAAATTTTGAAAAGCGCTACATGTATTCGCGATCAGCGTCGGATTTTACATCAGAAAATAGAGTTTGGTTGGAATAGGAGTTAGAAATTTTTTCCCTGTTCATGACGTCTCCCCTGCCAAATATCCAAAAATGTGAAAATTTTTATTGCAATAACTTTTGATCTAATTGAAATTTTGAAAAGCGCTACATGTATTCGCGATCAGCGTCGGATTTTACATCAGAAAATAGAGTTTGGTTGGAATAGGAGTTAGAAATTTTTCCCTGTTCATGACGTCTCCCCTGCCAAATATCCAAAAATGAAAAATTTCTTATTGCAATAACTTTTGATCTAATTGAAATTTTGAAAAGCGCTACATGTATTCGCGATCAGCGTCGGATTTTACATCAGAAAATAGAGTTTGGTTGGAATAGGAGTTAGAAATTTTTCCCTGTTCATGACGTCTCCCCTGCCAAATATCCAAAAATGTGAAAATTTCTTATTGCAATAACTTTTGATCTAATTGAAATTTTGAAAAGCGCTACATGTATTCGCGATCAGCGTCGGATTTTACATCAGAAAATAGAGTTTGGTTGGAATAGGAGTTAGAAATTTTTCCCTGTTCATGACGTCTCCCCTGCCAAATATCCAAAAATGTGAAAATTCTTATTGCAATAACTTTTGATCTAATTGAAATTTTGAAAAGCGCTACATGTATTCGCGATCAGCGTCGGATTTTACATCAGAAAATAGAGTTTGGTTGGAATAGGAGTTAGAAATTTTTCCCTGTTCATGACGTCTCCCCTGCCAAATATCCAAGAAATGTGAAAATTCTTATTGCAATAACTTTTGATCTAATTGAAATTTTGAAAAGCGCTACATGTATTCGCGATCAGCGTCGGATTTTACATCAGAAAATAGAGTTTGGTTGGAATAGGAGTTAGAAATTTTTTCCCTGTTCATGACGTCTCCCTGCCAAATATCCAAAAATGTGAAAATTTTTATTGCAATAACTTTTGATCTAATTGAAATTTTGAAAAGCGCTACATGTATTCGCGATCAGCGTCGGATTTTACATCAGAAAATAGAGTTTGGTTGGAATAGGAGTTAGAAATTTTTTCCCTGTTCATGACGTCTCCCTGCCAAATATCCAAGAAATGTGAAAATTTCTTATTGCAATAACTTTTGATCTAATTGAAATTTTGAAAAGCGCTACATGTATTCGCGATCAGCGTCGGATTTTACATCAGAAAATAGAGTTTGGTTGGAATAGGAGTTAGAAATTTTTTCCCTGTTCATGACGTCTCCCTGCCAAATATCCAAGAAATGTGAAAATTGCAATAACTTTTGATCTAATTGAAATTTTTGAAAAGCGCTACATGTATTCGCGATCAGCGTCG
>BMAO01036229.1:0-32874 GCA_019973975.1 Trichonephila clavata
TAACAGTTGCACCTGTCATTTAGTAAAATTTTCAAACTCATTGCTTTACACTCAAACCACATGCCTCTTCAAGCTTGCTGGTCATTCTATCTCATGCAAAAGCATCCTGGTGTTTTTGGTAGACATTATGAATATACGATTCAGTATTATTTCTAGGATATGTCTGTGGAAGTGTTTCTATCCTACTTCTAAAGTCTCATTGGCATTAACTATGCCTATTCCACGCGTTTTTGAGCTGTGGAATTTCATCTGATGTCATAGTGGTAATTCCTACAATCTCATGGTCGTATGTTGAGAAAACCCCTTTTGTTATTTAAGTATTTCAACTTAGTGTATTTTTATGTGTGTTAACACTACCAAAATAGTACTTTGTATAAAACAGCCCATTTTTAACAATTAGCTGAAGTATACGATGCCACATGAAATTTAAATTTATTTTATAAATTTAATTTTTTTCCCTGTAAAAGTTTAAGAAATAAGTTACCCAACTTTGCCCAATTTTTTGCTATAAAAAAACTTTTCGTTAAAATTTTACAGAAATAATTTCATGATTAACATTTCAGTAACACACACATACATTCAGTAAATAAAAAATATAATATTTTTCAAACATACACCAAGCTTGCGTACTCTAGAATATTACATGAGGAGTTTACAAAAATTACATAAAGTAAAAATGGAAATAAGATGTAAGTTAGCGACTTAATGCAATAATAAAACCACTGTAAGAAGAGAGTGAAACTAAGAAAAAATATTTAAAAATGTCAAGTCTAAAAGAGTGCGTTCCCATACCTCCAGAAAGTGTAGATAATGCATTAATATTTACATATTTTTTGAGAGAGCTTGGATTGACCCGGCTAAAAATTTACTTCTGCCGTACTATACGTAATGTTAATGAAAATGAGGGTAAAGTAAAACCACGCAGTTGATGAATGATAATAATGACGGGTTATTGTTCGGAGGTATATCAATCATATCGCCTGATTTAGTCATACTTTCTCTAGACATGTCACGTAGAAAGGCTGACACAGTAATTGAGCCGGGTCAAAATTCCTCTTATTTGAGTAACATAAAAGCTAATGCAGTAGAATTTAATATTTAACACTACATTTGTAACTTAACCTTGGTTCTTTCTCAAAGTTAAAAAAAAATGTCAGTTACCTACCAACTGCTAGTTTCTACCAGTGTATGATTTTTAAAAAAAATAGTCGACTTTTAAATAAGAGCTTGGAAGCGAATTCTTTATTGCAATAGTATAAATTTTAAAATAAAGCTTAATGCTGGTGGAAGCATGATAAGAACAGAAACCCAAGCAAACTCACACAAAAACACTATACGTTAAATAAATTATTTTTATTAATACAGAGTTGACTCAATAATTAAAAGCTGGAGGGACCAGTGAAAAACTTCGAATTATCAAGAGTTGGAACTATCAAGAGAGTAGAAAAAAAATTATTTCTTAACCTCTAGAACACAGGACTCTTCCACGCCCCATCCAAATTTCTTACATTCCTCATTGGAAATAAAATCGTTTCACCCTTGGTTCAATCAGACAGTCCCCAATACCAAGACAGGGTCAGTCCAACCCTTTTCCTATTTGGTGCCACATGCTAAAAGTCACACTGATGAGTCATAAATCGCCATGTTACTCCGATGCATAATGCGCAATCCTACGCATTTCTTTTGCATATTAACAGGTCATCGTTTCTGAAAACATGCGTATCAGAAACGAAAGATAAGATGGCTGACAACAGGTGTGGTGTGTATCTTATGAACTTAAAGAAGGAAAGCAGTAAAAGTGTATTTTTGCCTGAGGGACAAGGAAACACAAAGAAGGGATGGCAGAAAGATGTCATCAAAGGGGCTACGTTACAGGGAAAATTACTCAGAGACTATGCAACACAAAACATATAAGCCCTAACGTATTTGTTACAGAACTTTACATGTTAGAGATTATACAAATTGTCGAGAGGCATATGAACGTCGGATTATCGCGTGTTAAAGTCTAGGCAGGCACAGATTTTACTTCGAAATATTGAGTGTACCAAAAGTATTGTTTAAATATAATGACTTTTTCTAGGGGCTGAGCATAGTGAGCGAGCATTAGCGAGATGTTTGTATTATCGAAGGTTTGAATTAGAGAGAGCGACTGTATTATGATTCAATTTCTCAAACTCTTGGTTTGGTTATCCTAATTCAGAAAGAATTTTATAAAACATAGATTTTCTTAATCCAAGAGGTTGTTTCGTTATCTAATCCAATAGGATCATTAAAACACTCATAACAAATGATCATCATAGAAAATATCGATCAAGAATTATTTTTATCTTGGATTCTCTTATTGCCATCTACGTTTCTATTTTCATCAAACGTTTTCATCCAGATTAAGGCAGACGCAGCTGTTAGTTCGTAAATAAAAGATTTCGCTTTATTGACCGGAAACATTGGTCACATATCATTTCCTCAGAGTCCATTTATTTATAACGCCTCTTTGGATGTTTAATGATCTCTCTCTAAGGACTCATATAAAATACTTTTTTATCTTATTTTTTTCATAATAACTCTTGCACTTTTTTTTATCTTTGTTGAAGGTTTTATTTGAAGAACAATAAACCTTACTTTTTAATGACATTTATAAGAAAATTAATGAACATAAATTTATGTAATGCATGTATACTGTTCCTGAAGTTTCATAAAAGTTTCCAATGCACATTTAATGTGATACATAAAATATTTGATTTAAATATTTATGTGAAAAGTTACTAACGTAACATATTGCCAACTTTAATTATCTGTTGAAACTTTTACATAAAAAAATGGAATAAAAAAAGAGCTTCATCCCAATAATTTGTCTTTCAATTGAAGCTGTAGATTGGTAATTACCATTGCAGACCCGATACATTTTACGAGAGATGGTATTAAATTTAGTGAGGCATAATATTGATCATAATAGTCAACCTTTTTCCCATCGGACCACATACATATGAAAAGTATTTCATGCGGGCCCGAACATGAGGATAATTGGAAGGGGGGGGGGCAATCAAAGACCAAAGCAAAATTGGTCAACATATTAAAACTTATTTCGGCTTTCATTTTAATAATATGAAATTAAGTCTTTCCTTCCAACACACCATAGAACATGTACTTTCATGCATTTTTTTTTACTGAATTGTGGGCTACTTTGGATTTCCTTTCATCAGACCAAGCCTCTTGTTTACTTTCAACTATAAAAAAAGCAAATTGATAGATTTAGTTACTCGACAGATAGAATTTCCCGCTAAATTTTAAATGTATTATTGTTAAATAATTCAATTTCTTAGTGCAATGGGTCATGACTGGGTCACTTATAAAAGACCGGTGGACCACATGTGGCCCGAGGGCCCTAGGTTGAGTATCACTGATATTCGTACAATGTAATTTTGACACTCAGTTTTCTCCCAAAAGGCAGGTACCTAAACTCTAGAGATGCGAAATTGTGCTAAGAATTTAATTTTGAAGAGATCATCCGAGCGAAATAGACACTCTAGGGATATTTAACATTACTTCTTCATGGACGCTGCCGCGTTTTGCATTATGGAAATTCACTGATTTGGGTCGAGGTGAACCGTCAAACTCGAGCGTATAAAGTCAGTGCCTAATGAAAAATCCTTATTTTAATATTCATAATAATTTATATTACTTATATAACATTAAATAGTCCCAATATTATTATTCATATTGTTTGATTAATACAAAAGTTTCACTTCAAAATAATTCATGCAGGCTATTTACTGGGTAATTTTTTTATTCCTAAGTATATCAAAGGCTTCTAAGCAAGAACGAACAACTCTCTCTTTATATCTTTGGAAGTTTTCTTAGTTCCAATATTAAAAGAAACACGCTTATGTAACATGGGGTGTAATAGAAAAATCCAATACAAATTTAATCCTTGGAGATAAGAATAATTATAGGTTAACGATTCTTGAATAAGTTAATATTCTTAAAACTTCATGCAGATTTTCTCAAAATGTGGGGTATGCCCCTTAGGGAAAGAGTGATATTCCTTTGGATAAGCTCCTTATTGAAAAGTTGAAAACCAAATATTTAATATAAGTATTAATTTACTGAAAGAAAGCAAATTAAAATACATTCTGATATAATAAACATTAAATGCACATTTACACTAATTAATTATACAAATAAATGTATCCGACTGCACAATGGTTTTGATAATTAATTTGTCAATATATTAAAAACAAGTTCCTTCTCTCAGCTTGTCGTATATAAAATTTAATACTTATCTTGATAATTTTATGGTTTAGTACTAAATTCGTCCTGAAGCCTTTGCGTCAAAGTTAATTTTTATTACAATCAATACATTGTTATTATAAAAGGGAGGCGCGATGAAAACTGTGTGGGGAAAAAAGGAGTCACAAATGTTATAAGTTTAAAAGCAGTGACTTAATGGTATTAAAGCAAACATCAACATCGAATTTAATACGTTCAGTCAAAAAGCTTTAGAATTTGCTAGGAAATATGTCATTCCAATGGACGTTTTCCAAACGGATAAGGGCAATTTTAATCCTCAATTAAGATGCGGTGTTAATTTAATAATTGATATTATTATTAGCATTAACAGATTAGAAACAATACCATATAATTTAATCATTTAATTAACATAACAGATTATTTATAAAGGAAAAAACGATATTCATATATACAGGGTGTCCAGTCTTAATGTGACCCAATAGCTAATTCCCGAACCATTTGGTTTAGACATGCACTTACAATTTTAAAAAAAATGTTTAAAAAAAGTAAGGAATGTTTTTACTTGCATTTCGAAACAAAAAACTCATTTACAAAAAAAAAAAAAAAACAAAAAAATATATGGTCCCCCGGTCCTATCACTTGTATTTAGGAAAAGATGCAGTGCACAAAAACAAAGTAAATACAAAAAGTTTCATTTTAATACGATTGACACTGGCCGAGTTATGCCTACATAAATTTGAAGCATCCGGGAGTTGCTCAGAAAAAGAGGTCTATATAAATTGAGTTTAGAGCACAGTAATTCACTACCTACAGAAAGAGCAAAAAGAAAAAAAAACATCATAGAAAATTAAAACATTGTAGTAAAAATCATAGATTGACAATTTGTGTTGCTGTATGGCAAAAAAAAATTAAATTATAGAAATATAATTTGTACCGAAAAGATTAAAACACCTTGTTTTAACAAATAGCAGCAAAATAATGCTGAATTTGCCGTTCAAATTATAGCATAATGTGGAATGATGCGCCAATCATGAATCAGGGGCTTTAGTATATCAGAATGACCAAATTAACTTAAATAATGGTGAAGGCACGAGGTGTGGCACGAGACAAGGGAATACGTCTATTGCAACTCCCAGTTTTATACGAGCGTTGAACAGCGTGGGCAATAGTACAATAAGATGGATGTATTCGCTTCTCTCTTATTTCGATTACACTGCCCATAAAACAGTACCATTTCGCAGTTTCTTCATTTGTATACATCTAGTTCTCCCCTACTAGAATTCGTAATATTAGAATACGACTGTATGCAATTGCAAGCGACTGAACAACAGGTTTTTAACGCTCATCATGATCAGCAAAAGCAAAAACGCAGCAAATCAGACTGAAGACGTAGCATATAAGTTCATTTTTGGAACTCCTTTTGAAATGTTTTCTTCGTCCAAAATATTTTATTTCTTCTACGTTTTACACGTACACAGAATAAATTTTGTTTCTTAAGTACTCAATTATTGTATTATTTACGTATGCTTTTGAATTTAAAAACGATTTCCATAAAGGTGACGTGCAAGAGTGAAAGTTTCCTAGCAGAGCTTCAACTAATTTCACTTTGGAGACAGCCTCTTAATGGCTTCTTGAAAATAGCCGAGAAAATGGTTAAAATATATGATTTTCAAAGTTCCATAACTCAGCCAGTTTTTATCGTGATAAAATGAAACTTTTGTGTTTACTTTGTTTTTGTGTACTGCATCTTTTTCTAAATACACTCATGCCCATAAATTAAGGATAATTCAGAATCACACAGAAATTGAACTCTGAAATAAAAATTTCACCTATAGAAGTATCACACACATCTTGAAGAAGAATATGCAAATTACAGGAAACCACCAGATGGCGTGGATAGTACGTCACAATGACGATAGTGTAAGAGAGGGGTGTATAAGGAATAGTGGCAAAGAAGTAAAATTGTTCACAAGCGCTTTAAAAGCCTTTCAGTGCAATAACCGCATAGTTATGACACAAAGGAAGCATTTGGATGATTTTTTACGTGGTAGAAATATCGGACGACTGGAATATGGCGTACCCAGCTGGAAGTATCCGAAGAACTTGGAATCGCCCAGAGTGTCATCTCCAGGCTTTGGCAACGATTCCGAGATGATGTAATGTGAGATGTTACAGCACAGGTCGCCCCCGAGTTACAACACCGAATGAGGACCGGTATTTGCAGTTACTGCCAAAAGAAAAAGACGGAACACAGCATAAGACCTATCTCGTCAGCTCTCTTCAGCTACCGGTACGACAGTTTCAAGGCAGACCGTGTATAGACGCTTAGGCACATTGGTCTATATGCTCGTAGGCCTGTCAGATGTGTTCCCCTTACCGCAACTCACTGTCACCTGCGATTAACCTGGAGTAGAGAGCATGCATTGTGGACACCGTGGTCTTGTGTGATGTTTTTCCGACGAGCCAGGTTTAGTTTGCAGTCTGATTCTCGCCGGACTTTCATATGGAGAGCGCCAGGTACCCGTTACCACAAGAAACACCATTAAACGACACGTTACGGTGGTGCAGGATGGCTCGTTTGGGAGGAATTATTCTTGGTTCCAGAACTGACCTGCATGTTCAGAGTGTAACGATGACAGGCCACATCTATCGGGATTCATTCTGGAACAACATGTACGTTTGTTTCGGGGCGCCATGGGTGCTGAATTTCTGTTTATGGATGACAACGCCCGTCCTCACCGTGCAAACCTTATACACGAATGCCTTCAATCGGAGGATATCACCCTTATGGATTGGCCAGCATACTCACCGGACTTGAATCCAATAGAGCATGTGTGGGATATGCTTGGCCGGACGAATTGCAACCCGTCAACCCCTCCCACGTGTCTACCGTAACTTCGGAGGCATTGCTTGATGAGTGGTGTAATATTCCCCAAGATCAGATTGATAATTTGATACTCAGCATGCGCAGGCGTTTTAAGGCCTGTATTTCATCGTCCGGGTGACATACTCCGTATTAACCATCGTACTAACTATGTTATACTGTTTTTTGTATATGGGTTCTTTTTGAAATTTGCTCCAGGGAGTAAAAATCGCAATTTTTATTAATTTTGTCAAACATATAGCATCTATTTTGCTCTTTACCTTTTGTTTAATAAATAGACTTTACAAACAAGTCAAATTTTGTTTTGCTTCTGTCTCTTTCTTTGCCTGAACTTCATTATCCTTAATTTATGGACATGAGCGTATAAGTGATAGGACCTGTGGACCATATAAAAAATTAATTTTTGTAATTTTTTTCTAAATTTTTTTTGTTTTGAAAAGCACGTAAAAACATTCCTTACCTGAACATTTTTCAAATTTGAAGTGCATATCTAAACCGAATGGTTCGGGAATTAGCTATTGGGTCACATTAAGGCTGGACACCCTGTATATATATTCATTATACGATGCCAGTATAATAAAAATAAATTAAATTTCGTTTGTTTTACTATTAATCGAATTATGTTCTTCTTATTGCTATTTTTAGGTAGTAATGTCTACTGCGAACAGATGTATCTAGAATTATTATTTTGAAATCGTGTGTCCAAATATATCCCGACTGTGCTAGCCAAGTGGTGAAGGTGTCGGTTTTCGGGTCAGGCCTGTCATTAATTCAAAATTAAAATCATTGAATGCCCTCCGTAGATGAAAAGCCGATGCACGGTAAATATGTCGACGTTTAAAGGTCCTCCCATTGGTGTGGTTTGGAAATAGCAGAGAGTGTGCTCGTCAGGTGTCGTACTCGTCACTTGACCATGGTTAAATATTAAGAGGTTCATCTCCAATAGCCCTCTTGCAGCGTTTCAGGGCAAAAAATTAATATATATATATATACTTCGAATTCTAAAAATTATATATGTGTGTGTGTGGATTTACCTTAAGCTATGTATATTTCCTAAAGAACCGGACCATAAACTTTAATCATTTGAGATATGTGTATCATGTTTTATAGTAATTCAAAACTTAACTACAACAAAATGAATGCATTAAAAATATCTTGTAACATTAAAGGACTGATGGGCAATGCACACTTTTAAATATGTACAATGTAATAAAGGAGCATAATTATATTTTCAATATTGCATTTATTCTATAAGTGTATTCGGAATACTAATTCCTTTAAAAATATTTTGTCATTGAATAAAAATTTTTTTTAAAATTAATCCAGATTATAGATACATTGCAATCAGATATTATATGATTAATGTGTTCATATTTTTAATATAATAATAAAGGATTTTTCAATCTATTTTTTAAATATAATTTTATGGTTAATATAGATATTTTGTAATTGTAAAATAATATCGTTTGGAAAAACCAATCAATTGTGAATTCCTTCCGTTATTAGGAATAAAACTTTTGAGAAGGAAAATTATCTCTTTAAATTATAAATTTCTCTTTACAAGCGATTAAATGTACTTTTGTTACTCCATTACTCATTGCACTTTATAAAGTGAGCAATAAATACAAAAATCTTAGAAAACACAATTTAAGATTCGATATCTGCATTATGTTTCCGAAGAGGAAACTATTTTTTAAAAAAGGAACATTTAAGTAAACTTTAATGAAACAAAATTGTATATTTGTTAATATTTTTCTAGATATATATTCTCTAATTTGTGATAATAAATAAATATTTCTAAATTAACTTGAAAAAAATAATGAACATCTTAAGTCCACTAAGCAATTGGATTTATCTATAAAGGTTCAGTTACACACTTTTCAGTTATTTATGAAGAACTTCATACTTCTATAGTACGGTTGATTGACTTCGCTTCATTTATAGAAAAAAAGTTGTCTTCTTTTTTTTCCCATTGAGAAATGCCGTCAGATTCAGGCTGTTTATCGTTTACGAAATAAGTCATACGGAATGCATTTCACTCCAGTTGACAAAAAACTGCCTCAGAATTCAAAAGATAAAAATGTATTTTTTTTCTTATATATTTTTACTTTAAATGAACCAAATAACTTTTAGAGATTTCGAAAGTGAAAGAAATGTATTTGTTGATTTCTACCTCGATTGTCTTCAATAAGTTATTTCGAAAGTTGTGATATTTTAGTTTCATTGGGTTGATACAAATATCAGTTAAGGCATCTTGCATATGTAAAACATAAAGAAATTTAAACAAAATATTTAAATGCATTTTAAAAATCAAAGTAGTACGAAATAAATTCTGGGAAAGGCTCGTCTCCTCTATTATTTTTATACAGATTGTACTCTAGAACTTTAACTATTTTAAGTAACAATAAATAATTCTGTTTATGATGACTTAGTGAACACTTATTTCAAGATTACTCTACGTGCGAACTCCAACGCTGTGCTCGTTTTTTTATTATATTACACCAATAATTGTAGGCTATAAAAATATTCGTATTGTGATGATACTTTTAAAAAATAGGAAAAACTCCAATTTTTCAACTAACTTTTTAAAAAATTTTAAATATAATCCTTATACTACAAAATATGTCGATATGTTAATATTGTTTTAAAATCAATCTGAAATAATTTTAAAAAATTTTTTATTTTGTAAAAATATTTCTGAAACATATAACAGGATAATCAACAGCTGAAGAGTCTTTGGATAAAATAGACGTTTAAAACTTTTTAAAATTGCTGTGGATTAGAATGCTGGCCCATCAACAAGTTCCAGTTTAAGCACTGTTCAACGTTCCCTAATTTATAAGGACATTCGCAGCCACAGACCAGCTCGTGTATCATTGTCGACTCAGGGGTACAAAGCTATGCATTTTGCCAGGTTTCGCCAACACCGTCGTTGGCTAGAATAAGGTTGTGGTGTCCAACATTTAACGTTATTAATTGTATTGATTGGATGACCGTTGATGGATGTGGCGAAATTCCATTAATTCACTGATCTCTCATACTTACAAGGCTCTTGTAAGCTCTCTAATGGTTATGCGGTATGTGTATTTAGTATAAAACAGGACTGTTGATACGTTTAGACTTTACCATGAAACGTCAGAGATATGTTAACATCTATTCTAACCACCTGCATCTTTTTATATCCTTTGTACTTTCCGGTGGATGTAGGCAATTACATAAGAATAATGCGCCACCCCACAGGTTTACAGTATCAATTGAGTGGCTGTAGAAGCACTCTTCTGAATTTCGTATCCTCTTTTGGTTAACTAATTCCACAGACATGAGCATTATCGATCATACTGGGATGTCTTGAAACTTGCTGTCTTGTGAACTGTTATTCAGGAATCATGGTGTGTGTGAATTGTCTGCAGAATATCTTCACAAATTAGTTGAATCCGTTGCAAGACGTATTGTGGCACTTCTGAGTGCTCGTGGGGGCTGTAAGCGATATTAGATTGTGTACCAACTTTTCTGGCACTTCAATGTATACAATACCATGTTTCTCTTTGAACTAAATACTCGAATTTCAAATAAGTAATAATATCTTCCAAATGTCTTTTTAAGGTATCTGACTACCCTAAAACTGTGAATTTTGCCAAAAATGGGCAATTTTTTATGATTTTTTTCTATGGACCATCTTATTAGCTTTATAAAAATACCAAGTTTATCATTTTTCGTTTACTAGATCAAAAGCTACAAGTATTTTAGTAAAAGCAAATGTGCCATTACTTTAAGCAAGATGTCATACTTTAAAACGCGTTTTACACGAAATGTGGATTTTTGAAACTAATCAAACGGGGTCAGTGATTGCTAAAAAATTTTTGAACAAAAAATAAAATACTGATTAAAAAATTAATAAACTGAAAAATAATAAAATAAATAATAAAAATCAGTTTATTAATAAATTATTAAACTGATAAAATAATAAACTGAATTTTTTTCTGTAAGTTCTGTATAACAGTAGAATTTTTTTAACGTTCAGAATTATCAATCACTGTTTTATTACAAAATTTACAGTTCCTTATGTGAATCTAATCACTGTCTTTTTAAAGCATTTTCATATAATAACCGAGATAAAGTGCTCTAGTTTTTGTAAAAAAGAAAATATCTCTTATCCTGAAGGTCATTTCAAAATTGAATAATATAGCAGCATATTAGAGTAGATTTAAAAAATTGAAAATTTGTTCATAAACCTTTGGTGCAGAATGGGCCGTGTTTATGCTATTTTTTTGTCAATTTTTAAATATTTTTTTCCCATTTTAGTAATAATAATTTCTTTTTCTCTTCTTAATTTTAGCACATTTTTCTTAAAGTGCACTAAACAAATCTAAAAATAGCAAAACGATCCCCATATCTCCTATTTTTAAAAAAAAAGTAGTCGCAACCAGTCGGATACCTTATAGTAAATATGTGCTCAAATTTAATGTTTTAATACATTTAAATGTTATTATACTAGGCAACAACATTCACCAGAAACTCGTTGATAACTCGCAATTACAATTGCTTTTAAATAGATCTGTAATAAAAGTGTAAAATATAAAATTTTGTAAATTTGCAAACTAATTTTTTTCTTTCCTGTGATGGATACAAGAAAACATAAAAAAGTACAATATCGTAGAAGTGAAATATAAATAACAATAACTTATCAAATTGATAAGATTGAGTAGATTCCGAAAATATGAGCAACCTGATTCCAGAGTTATACGCTTTTCCCATTTATAAGTCCATCTCTGTTAGTATTAATCATATTTGCTAACATGGAATAATATTAACTATTAAGAAACAAAAAAAGAGACACTCATACTATTCCAGAAATCAAGCTGTATGGCAATAGGAAAAGACGAACCATATTTTTTTCTTCTGAATTGATAGATTATAGCCCGCTTGAGTCCGCTTTTAGTAAAACTCATTACGAAGAACATTTATCTGCGCATCTGCAGCGTTATTGGAGATTGGGTTTCTATTTGAGTGGATAGGGGTACGCCATTATCTGCTTCTTTCTTTTCTACGATTCCCATTGTTGGGTTGATATGAAGAAATCCAGTTTCTATTAATAAAGAGATGGAAGCATTTCTATAGGGAGAATATTTCTACATAAAAATAAGCTATCTCTAAGACATGAGTATTCATAAGTGGTGAAACATGAAGCGGCATCACAAAATCATAATTGCAACGAATATAATTTATCGTCTTAAATAAGAAAAAGGTAAATACACTTTTTAGAGAAGTGTATATATTATAAGAAATATTGAAAAATAAGGTAATTTGGGATAAATTTCGTCATTTAGAAAGTCACATAAAGAGTTATACATATTACATCACATTTAACATTTCCAGGATATTTAAATTATGTTAAATTTTAAGGCTTTAAATGTTTTACTTTTATAGACATTCCTTTAATTCATTAAAGATCTTGACAAATAAAGTTTCAATTTTAAAAATGTATTTAACCAATAATTCACTTGAAAACTAGTGAACGTAAAACTAGGGTGTTTCCTTCGGTGGAGAAAATATTTCTTTGAAAAATTCATTCATAATTCTATTAATACTAAATATTAGTTCACAAGGTGTGGCACTAAAATAAAGTGACAGAGTGTGTAGCTTGGAAAACAAGATATCAATCATTGGCATGGCCAATTAATTTTAGCGCGTTTTTCACATGTTGTATTTTAGAATAATGCAACTAATGAACTTTTTACTAACAGAAAGTAGTGTTCTGTACAACTCCTCTAAATGTACTACTATTGAGCTGAAAAGAAAAAATGACACAAATCTGTATCAGCACAATAAAAAAGAAAAAAACTAGCGAAATTCAGGAAAAATTGCAGGAAAATTCGAGAAAACTATGTGAAAATTTAAATATGATTCAGCTCATCTAGGGCACAAATGTGAATAAATGCCGAAGACTCGAGGTCAATTGGTTGCTTATTGGCTGAGAAAAAGATACGACAAAATATGGAACCAAGATAAAGACGAAATTTTGCGTCCTAATAGCGCTTTTGTTCCAATACGTGAAAAACGCGCTAAAAAGTGGAGTTGTCAACGAATGTTTTGATGACGCCATTCCATACCGCTCCTCTACCCATGTGGCGAGTTTCATGTTAACCAATCTTGTCAGTTGGGAGTACTGCATCGTTGAGAAAACACGTGTAACTGCATTCTGCCGGAAAAATGTCTAAAATAAAAACCAAACAACGATTCAACAACAAGTTTCTTATGAAATTTAAGAAATCAGCCACGGAGAAACTTTTCAAATAATAACCAAGGCTTATGGAGATGAAACTTTGTCTCGTGCACGTATTTTCGAATGTCATAAGTGGTTGTAGGAGGGGACCGACAGAGTGGAAGATGATAAACGTGCTGGGCGGCCAAGGTCAGTGGTTACAGAACAAAACATTGCTAAAGTTCGTGTTGTGATCCAAGGTGACCGAAAATTAAGTGTTTGTGCAGTAGCTTAGCTGAATAACTTGGATAAGAAGCCTTTCGACGCAATATTAACAGAGCATTTAAACGTGAGGGAGATTTGTGCAAAGACCATTCAGAAAGTTTTGTTCGAAGACAAAAAAAAAATGTCTTAAAGACATCAGTGTGGACATTTTAGAAACGAGCCATATTTGTTGGGAATCTGTTTTGACATGTAATGAGACACAGGATTTTACCAAGGACAAACGCTAGTCGATGTATTCGAAGTCTCCAGGATTCACAAGATCTGAAAGGCACGCATGTCAAAATCAAATTTAAAGTTAATGTTTATAGTCTTCGATATTATTGGAATTATAATGAGTGCGTTCCAGGTGAACAGACTGTTTACCAATACAAATATCTTTAAGTACTAAATGACTTCGTGAAAAAAATTAGGAAAAAAGAGCCACATTTCTGGAATGATGGATGGCTATTGCACTAGGACAATTCACCCCTATCTGCCAAGCTGTTTCTGACCAGCGAGAACATTACTATTAGTATATCCTCTATATTCACCTTATATGGCTCTATGTGACTCTTTTTTTATTTCCCGAAGATAAATATTTCTAATATGACCCATTTTACCTCAGTTGAAGAGATTCAGGCAGAAAGGAGGAATCTCTTGAATTGCTTTTCAAAAATCTCGTTACAGAACTGTTGTCAGTAATGACAGAATCATGTGCAGAAGTGGGTGAAGGCTGAAGGTAATAATGTCGTGGAGAACTGATTTTGTAAGTACAAGGATTTATTGGATCAATCTCGTTTTTTTTGGGATACACATTGAGTAAATACAAGTCTAAGAAAAACAACAATACAAAAAACAAAATCTCAAATAAGCTCTAAAAAAAAATACAAAAAAAAAATTCTCACATATTTAAGGCGTTCCTTAAGTTTAGTAATTTATCCTCCTTAGTCCCCTTGTATCACATTAGATACACAAGTTTCATAATTTTTTGTGAAGTCTGAACAGCAAAAAAAAAATTGGGACCGGGGGTTTCACATGAGATACCAAAGTAAAATGCCTCATATAATTTCCTCCTTTATTTAACATATGTCAGTACCTGTCCATGATAGAGATAAATTTTTAGTAGCATCTCTAAATCAACAAGATGTTTGCACGTCGTCGTAATAAGTATTTTTCTTTTTTGTATGCAAATATTAAGCTATTTTTAAGTTATGATTTTTCTTTGCATATGTACTTTTTACTATTTAACAGAAGGAAAAAAAAATAGTGAAACATGAAAGCATAATGAGACTTGTGAAATTTATTTGTATAACATGTGATCCAATAAGACCCAGTCACTTATGAACATACTTTTTAAGTTAAATTTGTTAGAATATTTAGTTATATTTTGGGGGAATTTGAAAATTGTTAGATTTATTTCTTGAATTAAAAACTTTAGTGGAGGTGTGCTAATGATGAGTCCCCTCTAAAACTCCGAGTTACGACTTGCATTGTACATCAAGCAGCTCATAACAAAGAATCTATTTATATGCCTGAAATGGTTAGGTATTATAGGTCTCAACGAAGTAGGTGCAGGAATGAGAAATGCTCGACCTTAACAACTGTACAACGTATAGACTACAAGGTATTTCTATGCTTTACAACTATGCCTAGTATATGATTTCAAGACTTTTTTCACGAAAATAAAAAAAAATAATGTTATTGTAATAATGCTACTAATATATACCTAAAACGCCAATAAAATATAATTTTCATGTTGAATTTATGAATTGTATGTAATGTGATTAAAAACTAAGATTAAATTAATTGTTTTCATCTTGTTGAATATATAAAAAAATTCTGATTGCATTGTCTTGTTCCTGATGTATCCAATGTGGTACCCCTAGCTTCTATATATTAAAAAAAAACATTGCACTTTTCTAAATCATAGTGATAAATTAAACTATTAAATACCTCTTACAAAATATCAAGCTTTTACTTTTTTCTGTTGGAGGGGGTAATAGAATCTAAAATATTATTGGAAACTGAGAGACTTGCAAAGAATAAATAAGTACATTTAAATAAATCTTATAACTAAGTATTAAAAATAATTCCTATATGCTACTCAAATCCCAAGTTTAAAATGTAACAAGTCATGCATAATGTTTTATGCCGTACAATTGCCGAAAATGTATTGTTGCATTAAAATAATTTTTCTCGCTGATATATACAGGATTGTTTGTATTTCTCTGCAAGGTTCTGAAATGCAGTAGCAAAAGGGACAAAAAACTACAGCAAAAATGAACACACAAGACACATTCAAGTTTAATTTACATATTTTACATGTGCTCTGTATGTGAACTCTTGGTCACACGACATACATCCATATGACAACCCAGTTCATACCTCAATCATGCCAACATTGTGCTATCAACGCTATTGAAAATATAATATGGATAGCACAGAAACTATAATGCGTACTGGGAATGACATTGATAGTACTATGTTGACTAGAGTGCGGCGAGTACTAGTGTATCACATTGATGAGTGCCGTTTGACAAAGGGTTCACATATAGAACACATGTGCAAAGTATTTAAATAAAACATAACTTTTTGTTTGTATTATTTCTAAAGTTCCTTTTTTGCTGCATCCATCTTAAGGTATTTTTTTATAATTGATTTGCGAAATTTTTGAGGGAATTATGAATAGCTCTGTATTGTTGTAATATAATAAATATGGTTTATTACGTGCAGAAAGATAAATGCGAATAAATATGTAAATACGGAATTCCTATGTGAACAAGGCATACATCCTTACATTATGGATTGATTGGATTTAAAGTTTACATAAATTACTTATACCTACATAAAATAACTGAGTATGGAAAATAAAAAAAAAATAATTGAGAATATACTTTAATATATATATTAGAGAGAGAGATTTTTCAATTTATTTTAACATAAATTGGAAATTTGTCTAGATATTTAATACATGTTGGAGCATATTTCACAAAATTTAGACTTCAGCAGAACTGCAAAAGATTTCGTGATTACTTGGAAAATATTGTCTTTAACATTTTCTTGTTTGCTGACAAATCTCCTTAGGTATTTCCGAAATCATAAACTAAGTTTAGGAGCGCAACAGACCATGAGGGGTAAGGCCTACCTTGCCCATCTCAGTATACGAGTACATAACCATTGAGCGCTGAGGTGCATGAGCAGATGTCTCAATCATGTGGTCAGTCTGAAGTGAAACCTCCAGTGTTAAGTTCCCAACGAAGTTCGGTATTCATATATCAACCCACTGAATGGATGAAAGGTAGATTAGCCATTGCCCAACCTTAGGATAGAACTCTGGGCCAGTGGTGTGGAAGAGAGATACACTACCAATCATCCACAAGGCTTCTTTGAAGTCAGTAGTATAAATAAGTAATTTTAAGTAGTATAAAATATTCAACTAGGTTTCAAGCCCCATATATCCCATTGAACTGTTGCTCATCGAACACATATTATCATTGATTGGGCAAACCGACCGACAAACTAAACTTTCTATTAAGCAAGTTTAATTTTGACAATGTGCATAAGAAGCTCAGAAGGAACTGCTCTATCCCAATCTATATTCAAATGTTTTTTTACATCCATTGTGAAGGGGTATAAAACTATTTATTGTTACACATATTAATTACACCACCCTTCACATCACAATTTTATTTCTATTTTTTTATGTGTAACATCTTTACTCTCGATTTTTGGATATTTGTTGCAGTGATTTCGTGAAAAGGGACGGAAATGCGTAACAGGAAGTCGGGGGAAGCGCGCGCTGTTTGATTTGACCAATTCAGCGCCTTGGGGTGTCTCTTTGCTAGCCTCGTCTCGGGGTCCAACTGTAGTAGCAATTAAGACGCCCGCCTGCCGCACATACCAGCAAGTCTTATTACACTTTATCCAGAATAAACTTGAGATTCTTACGCTCAATTGTCAAAGTCTCAGGGTTCGTTGTGTGTGAAATCTGAGGATATATTTATATGTGTGTAAACTATATATTAATAATTATATTTCCTGCTAAACGTCTGACAAAGCTCATCATTCTTAAAAAAAAGGAGTAAGTAATATGGAATTACTTGAATAAATATTTAAGTGCTTATGATTTTCAAATTTTGAGGTTACTTCCTGTCACTGTCAATATAATACTTTTAATTGTGATTAAAAAATATTTCTGAATTTAAAAAAACTAACTAATTAAGTATACTGGAATTTTTGATTTTCTTTAATATTTCTAATTTTCAAGCATGCGCTTGACGGTGTCTCTTCGCTACCCTCGTCTGGGGGTCCAACTGTAGTAGCAATTAAGACACCCGCCTACTGCACATCCCAGCAAGTCTTGTCATTTTGGTGGTCGCATACATTTCTCAGAATCAAACAGTTAAAAAAATTTAAGATTTCCTGCATTTTGTACTTTTACCGTATACCGAAGGTGCTTTGATCTTTTAAAGAAAAAAAAACTATCACTCTCTTCCCATGATTTTGAGTGGTGATTTTAACGTTAACTTCAGTTTGCCAGAAGCTGAACCGCTCATAACTTTTCTGAAAAATGAACTCAAGATCGAAATGAACACTAAACGAAATGTTTCGACAACAAACAGTGGTACTGTTATTGACGCCTTTTTTCAACGATTTTTAAATACTTTTAAATCACAAGTATATGTGTCATACTTTAGTTTTCGCAAATTTTGTCTCCGCTCTTCCCCAAATTGAACAATAATAAATATTTTTGATAAAAAACAGCATTACTCCTTGTGTTAATTAAATAAAGTTTTCATTAAAGACGTAATTATTCGATAGAAAATTATTTCCAGGCATAACCGCTTCATTTCTTTCAGGATTAAAGTAACTATTGCGTATTTACTATGAAAACAAGTCTGATGTTACACATCATATGCGACTACTGTAAAACTCGTTTCTTTTTCGTTTTGTGCTTTACGTAATGTGTTTAATAAGTTTGGTTTTTATGATTTCGTTTCATGGTGTTGTGTTTGAGAAAACCAGAAGAATAATTATAGACTAAAAATTGTTTTTAAGAATATCCACATGTTGCAAGAAATTTTGATTTCTCAGCTAAGCTATCTGATGCAAACAATTTTCTAAAATATAATAAAATGTTTTTTAAAAAAAATACGTTGAATATATTAGATTTAGAATCGACATTACATAATTTCACAAAATATAGTTTTAATGAATGTTATATCTCTATTTTGAAGCTATCGTTTATATGAACCTTACTAAATATAGTTTCAAATAGTTATAAATTAAAATGAGATTAATACTTTCCTATGAAAAGCCAATGTAATAACCTAACATAATTCCCCTACAGTGATTTATCAATCGGCTGGTTGGTGTAGTTAGTATGTCGCTGGCCTTATACGCCTTAAGCTGCAGGTACGATCCCGGCGAAGTGGATTGATTTTCATGATGCAGAGAAATATTTTCATGATAACGCGGCATGTGAAAGATCCTTAGACTGGCTTGGGATTTCTCGTCAAAATTAAATTCTTAAACACGATTTCACATCACTGGAGCTCATTTTCCTCCCTTTGAGTAAGAAATTGGACGTCAAAACTACTTTCAGTGTCATTGGTACTCAACCTATATGGTGCCGCAATTGAAATATATACCATATTCTGAGGAATGCACTAGGTCTGCAATGTTTAAACAAAAATTCGCCGACCCATTATTTTTTTTAAAAAACGATAAGGTGATTTCTCATGCAATCAAATAACTTCATTAAGCGCCGGTTTTTTTATGGGCAATACATTTCCTTCATTCTAAATTACACATGTTCGATATTAAGAACTATTCGCAATTTATCTATTTTAAGATTTACCATCTTAAAATGCAAGTTAAAAATACAATTATATATACATGTCAGATATCACCATTGATCTATTTAACAAAGCAACTAGTTTTGTGAATAAAACAGAATTAGTAATATTATAATAATTTACTAATATATTTCAATAATATTTGCTTCACATTTTATTTAATCATGCTTTAAGTAAAATACGAAGCTAAAGAAGAAAAAAACCGATAACATCACTGTAAGACAGCTAAAGCAATGCAAATTGTTAGGCTTACATCTGAGAGACAGCGTTAAGCAATGTTTCAAAATACATCCTTCTGCTTAAAATGTTAATATAGTATGTCCGGAAAATAAATTAAAATAAGCAGTTAAAAATAATGCTAACATATTCATTAAGGTCAGGTAATCAATTTAATTTATAATACAACTAAACGAGCTTCGAAATAAATAAAAATATTAATATAATTCCTTCAAATATATCATATCACAAATAGATATAAGTTTAGTGCATAACGAAGTGAGTTAGAAATTTTGCAGAGACAAATAATTTGTTCATAAAGTTAATATAATTACCAACATATATCAAATATAAAGTTCAAAAATAATTTGGACAAAATATTTTTTAACTAAGAGGCTAAAGCAATTTTTTTAAATTTTAACACTTATTTAGTTTTTAAAAACACATTAATTTATATGATATCTATGCATTGATGAGTAATAACAAAGACAATGTCAATTCGAAAATTATTCAAACAAACATTTAAAGGAAGGCAAATTTAAACTCTAAGAAATTCCATAAGGAAAGTATTCTAAACAAATTTGTGTCATTATTATATGTATTATGTATTTATGTATTATGTTTTTATGTATATTTAAAAAAATAAGCACTTTCACGAAATTATACAGGAATATTACTTTTCTAAGACTTTAATAATGTTGAAATCAAAAGAATCCAGTTTTTTATTACAAAAATTAGGAATTAATGTATGATCTGTAATACGTAATTAATAACAATTAATTTCTATTTTTCTGCTAATTTTCATAAGAAGCTTTGCTAAAAAAATGCAATACACGCCAATTGTTCATTAATTTACAAAAAGGTCGTTTTTTTAAAATTTCTTTGTAAAAAACATTAAAAAATAGAATCCACACACACACACAGTTTCGAAAATATTTTTTAAATACTTCAACAAATGAATAAAATACTTCGACAAAAGAATAAAATAGCTTTTGACTTTTAAGACAAATGTCTAAAAATCTAAGGAATTAACTTATTAATATCCAACAAACTAAAGTATTTACTGCATTTTTTTTGTTAATTTGGTACGTATTCACAATAAAAAACTTTCAAAGCAATTCATTCCTATATTAGAAACCACAGATTCTATCCAAGCAACGTTGGAAAAGGAAATTATTGAACTGCAAAAATGCACATACAGAGTGTTTGTACAAGGCCTTACCAAATAAAAAGTACAAAAAAGAATATCTTAAACGAAATTTATCAGAAGCTACTTCAATCAATATTTCTTTTCAACCTTACGCTGTTTCTTTGCTTCCTTCTTTTGTGCTGAGTTTGAGATGACAGAGTTAAACGCATTAAGGTGGATACACAAACGAAAACGTAGACAGATTTTCTGGCTTACTTGAAAATAACTTCCTGAGGCTTTTAGAAGATCGAACAATCGTGTCCGATTTAAAGGATATGAATCATGGGAGACGTGAACAAAGATATATGCTTTCTGTTTGTTACATATAACCTTTTCCCAATATTTTATTGTCAGTTATTCTTTTTTTTTCTCTGAAAGACAAGGTTAAAGTTACTGCGGAACATATCTTACGTTATTACCTTCAAGCCTAAAACAAAAGGAACTTGAAAGCTGTACATTGTAAGACTAATTTAAGATTAATTACACAGGTATGCAAAATTGAAGTTTTTGTATAGTACAAAAAAAAACGTTTTGTTGATCGTTATGTGTAAATTGGTGTTTAGATTCCGAAAGTGACCACCATTTTTTCCCCATCACTTCAGGATTCTTTGTGATTTCTTTAAAGATATTTTTACAAAGATTCCAATTGAAAAGGGATTCTCTCTAGAAACTTAACAAGTACGATTGTAATCTATTTAAATATTGATTATTGGTCAGGCAAATTGATTTTTCAGAAAATTGAATAAAAACACTGACGCTAGATCTCACGAGTAGCCTTTAATTGAGAGAAAGACAAATTATTTTATATATAAAGCTTTTTACTTCCAATTATTGTGAATTTTACAGAAAAAATCATTAACATATACTATTTTAACTAGCTTTTTTATTACGGTAATTTACTTAAAATAAAAGAGTGATCAAGAGAAGCAAATATTATCCCCGAGTACATGAAAGTCTGAAACAAATTCCGCTAAAAGTAAAACAAATTTTCTATTTAAATATGTAATATTTTTTTCCTTTGAAATTTTTTTGACCTTTTTTTATGCTGAATATATATATTATTAACATCCAACAGTAGCTGGCGAGGATGCTTTTACCCTATCTTCCTCGGTATTTACGCTCCATATATTTGATGTCTTGGTGGAATCGTTCACCCTGTTCTTCGCTGATTATCCTAAATTTTCAGAAAGAAAGTCCACACATTAGTGAAGGTAATGTATTGTGACCGAACCAGACTAATATTTGTTTCCTTTTGTTGCCATGGTAGTCTCATATTATTTATCCTTCATAAGCTTCCGGTTATCTGGACCAACAAATGTTTCCTCTTTCTCGACTGAATTTCCGATAAACATGATGATTTTTGCACAGGTATTTAAACAATTACCACTTTTTATAATAAAATTGTCAGATTGCTTCATTACACCTTTTTTTATATGCAAAAAGGGATCATTTTTAGCTTAACTTAGCTATTCCGAATCACATTCTCGGCATATGGCTTACGAATTTGTCTTGTCGGTCATTCTGTTTTAAGCCAAATGTTGAGTCTTAACACGGCTGCCCCATTCACAGATGAAAAACGAGAACTTTGTATATCTATCTTGTTGACCAAGAAGCTTGGAGATAACTTTCAAATCTCTGAAAATGGTCTTACCGTGGCCGGCATATTTTAGTTTGTTTAAGTCTTGGGGTTTCATATTGTTCTTTTAAAAGAATCGAGTGTCTAACTGGTACAGATCCATACTGACTTCCATGATGAAGAATGTCAGTGTTAACATTCCTTAACGATGAATCTATAAACAGCCTCTATTCATCTTTATTGTAGGTGGTATCAAATTTGTTCTTTAATCCAAGAACATATGTGAACAATAGACCGGATTTTCTCATTTTCCTCAAAATAATAATTTTTTTTCTCGAGTTCTGTACCAATAAAAGGAGGATCCTTTCGCCAATAAATTCCTTCTGCCTTTCTGAAGCCCCACACTTCAGTTGTCTTTTCGAAAGGCATATATCTCTGATCAGATCATTAAGAACAACTGAGAGAAGGGCTGAGGTGAATCGGCTCCGAAGAGCTTATATTCGGTCTCGACACTTTGAACTTGTGGATAAACTATTGATAGAGAGAAAGACTCTGACGCACACACACACACGAAGGTGTCACAGAGTGGTATTGTGTATGTTTCACCAGGGTAGAATGCAGATAAACCACGAAGGGAATAATTTCAACACTGAAATGTTATTTTGGAAAGTACTTATAAAAATTTATGTAAAATTGAATTTTTCAAGAAAGGTAACATGATAGAGAGAGAGAGAGAGCGCGAGAGAAAGGTCTCATTATTATTTTTGAAATCCACACCAAAAAATACACATGGTTCAGCTATTGATTATAAAAAAAAATAATCTGTTTAGCTCATAATCTAAAATTAATTTCATTTTAAAGATCATTTTAGGAGGGAAGAATATTTGCACTGCCTTCTGGGAGCCTTTCAAAGGTTAGTTATCTTGCAAATGTATCGGTTTCTATGATATTTATAAATATAATTTAAATTAATAAAATAAGAAAAAAATATAAGCAGCATATATTCAGCATTCACACGAAAACTTAAGAATGTACACTAATAGTTTTCTATGAGATTTCAGAAAACAGGGATCCATTACATAGTGGGGCATTTTAAGCTGTACAATTGTAATATATTTTATCTTCTCGTATACTTCAGCAGAGTACAAACGGCCAGGGACGTCTTAAAACACTTTGAGGCCCTGGGCCCTTATGCAAAAGTATGCCCTGTCTGAGATTTTTAAGAGAATAAATTATACAGCATGCTTTGTCAAATACTCGTTCAAACGGTGATATGAAACAAATGAATGTGTACGACACAATTTATGGTGTTCAAAAACCTAGGCACAAACCGTCTCAACTCATGGCGGCATTTTAATTAAATGAGTAGGATGAATGTTTATGGTATTCGGCTTAGGCCTAGAGATGGACAAAGGCCATCGCAAAATAATACAGTCTTAACACATTTGCCAATACATATGCAGTTTGAAATTCTTTGTCTTTCGGAGAATATGTACGGTAATAGTATTTGACCACAAGAAATTATTTGGATCATGATCTTATTAAGAATGAGACTAGAACGAAACGACGCCCCCACCGAGAGCGAGGCTCAGGGCCCGGGCCCAGTTGGCCCATGACTTAAGACGTCCCAGCAAACGGCAACATCTATATATGTTTTTGTAAAGTTTGCATATGGTTAGCAACTTCAGTAAAATGTACGCAATCTGGAAACGTTTTCTTACTGCTCAAGCAATTTACATTTTATCATTTATATTTACGACTTGAAAATTTAGAAATCAGTTATAGTGCTAACCACAGAGTTCTGACAGCCCAACCAGAAGGGGCGGGGCATAGCTCCCCATCAGCATTTAAATTTAATGAAGTTGTACTAGAATAACTTTCCACACTAAAAGTGAGGTAGAGATATCGATGTCAGAACAGCTTTATATTTCACATCAATGGACTATTAATGGACTCGGACCATATTACATCCGGGTCATACAAAAAGAGTTGCCATACATAAAATGTTTCAAGAAACTAAATCTTTACATGGGTGTTGTTGAGTTAAAGAAATTGGTACGAAATGAATTCTCTCTTGATCTTGTTATCTAAAGCAATTTAATTATAATCTATGATTTTGAGCCAACTTTGGACAAAAAGTAGAAGTCATAAATTATTAATTTAGTAAACATCACGTTAGATCAGTCGGAAAAAGGACTGTTGACATGCACTTTAAATTTTTGAGCCATTAATAATTGTCTTACATTTTGATTTTTTTTGTGACCATCGCTGTTAACTCAGCAATTAAATTTTTTTTTGAAATTTAGATTTTTAATGAATACTTCGTTTTACTAACAATATTTCTCCGTAACATACACTTTGATGAAAATTAATCTGACTCTTTAATTCTTTTCCGTATTCAACTGCATTATTTTTATTCAACTATTTTATTGGAAATATCTGATAAATGACCTCGTTTCTGGAGCTTTGTTGAATATGGTACAACATAAATTAACATGACAACATTGCTATTTTTAAGCATGTTTATTAGTACTACAATATACTTAATAATTACTAACGTATGTTAAAAATGATAAATTTTTAAATTCTAACATTTGGTTAGGTATTTGTTTTCAATGATACAATCCAGATATATTTTTAAGGTGAAATAAACGGTAGTAAAACCCTGCAGAAATTTCTTAGTTGTACTAAGGTGATGCTGAAGTAAATGGTTCAAATAGGAGGGTGTTTTATTGTTTTCATCAAATAATTTTTACTTAATATGCATTGTTGATTATTTTCAAAAAGATATTTATTCCACTTAGTCTTTCCATTATTTTCACGTACCTAATTTCCTATCTTGAAAAAAAAGTTTCTGGATTCAATTTTGAAGAAAAAAATCTGTTTTTTAATTTTCTTTTAAAATGCATTAAAAATTATACATAATTACAAATGAGTGTCACAATCACATCTTAAAACAAACATTTTTTTCGTCATACATTTCAGAATACTTTGCTCAAAAAAGAGATGGATATTATGTTTCTAATTTCAAAATGTGAGATAGATAAAAATGAAAAACCACTTATTCTTAAAACGTGGATTCTCCTAAGCCAAATTTTTGTTCGATGCTTTTACGTGCAATATATATATTCGACAAGGTCCGGGGGAAAAAAACCTCCTTTGTTTCAAAAAGCAGTCACAAACAAAACAAGATACAGAAAAGTCTTTTATTTGTGTTCAGTGCCATTTTACATTACAAGTACGATGAAATTTTACATTAATTGGTTTTTTATATTATGTCCTCTAAATGACATCCTCTAATGGTGACACATTGACGAAGATATTTCAAGTAAAATGGCAGTCACTGTCTGGGTGGTAGCCTTCTTTAGTTCTTGCAGGGTTGTAGGACTTAATTTGTAGACTTGAGGGTTTTCTGCTGCCCAGTAGAGAAAATGTTGTTCATTTACTGTGTCTGACAAGTGGAAGTGGACCGCATCAGACGAAATCAAAACAGCGTAGAGAGAATGTTCTGAAGAACTTTCGGGAAGGACTTCCTCAATGTGTCACCATTGGAGAAGCCATTTAGCGGACATAATTTTTGAAACCAATTAATGTAAAATTCCATCGTATTTGTAGTTCACAAATAAAACACTTTTTCTGTATATTCTTTGGTTTGTTTGTGACTGCTTTTTAAAACTTGGGAGCTTTTTTTGCCGGACCCTGTATTTGTCATATTTTCCTGAATTCTAACATAACTGTTATTTTGAAAATTATGGATTATTAAACAAAGTTACAATTACTATATGAACTACTATTTTCGCAATTTTAATTTATGTTGGTTGAAAATTCCAATAAGCTAAAATTCGATGTAATTGAAACCATTTTTTCTGGAAATATTCTAATTACAATCTTTCGATTGAGATTAGGAAGTTATTTCACCAAATATTTTATATGTATTCACATATCATGTGTTGCTAAAAATATTCGAAATACTTAATAATTCTACGTTAAATGTTGAGAAAACCAAAACTCTTGTCCCGATTAGAAATATTTATTATGCTCAAGGTACTACAGTTAGACATAAGTTTCTTCGGATTTAATGTAAGTACTGTTATTTATTTCTTACAAGATAATTTACAACAGTATACTTCCACGTGTGTCCCTTTGTTAGTTCAGAAAATGTTTAAGTAGATTTCTAGATAACGTGAAGTATTCTTTAACAGGCCTTGTACAATTTCACTTTGCAAACATGCAACCTAAGCTTTTTATAAGGAATTCTAATAATTCGCGGCAAACTATTGGCGATATTTGAAATCCAAATGACGTTTCTCATGTTGATTTTATAGAGCTCCGTTGACACAAATGTAGAAACTACGCTGCTGGCCACCGTAAATGCAACACCAAGAAAGACAAAAGATAGCACAACAAATTTTATTTTCTAGATAACATGTTGACGAAGTATCAAATGATTAAATTTATAGACTTCTGTGAAGTGTGGTTCCTGCCAGAATCAGTAGCCAGAGTAGCCGCATTGTTGGAGATCACCGCTGCCACACGCCTCGGCATTGATTCAAAGAGACTTTGGATGTGTTCTTGGGGTACAGTAGACCAAGCAGCTTCTACACGTTGCCAAAGTTGATCTGGTGTGGCAGCTGGGGGTGTAATCTGGGTCAATCGTTGAGCAACCCTAGACCACATGTTTTCTATCGGCGAAAGATCTGGAGAGCGAGCCGGTCAGGGAAAAATTCAATCTGGTGATTGACGAAGAACCTTTGGACAATGCGTGCCAAGTGTGGTCGCGCATTATCCTGTTGAAATATGGCTGTGGCCAAGCCCTGAAGGCAAGGAAGGACAACTGACTCCAACACCTCGGACATGTAGTGCTGGCTGTTTAAAGTACCGGCAATGCGACTAGAGGAGTGCGAGAGTGATATCCAATACCACCCCATACCATAATACCCGTTGCACGAACAATGTGGAGGTACACAACGCAGCTGTTCAGCATCCTCTCTCCACGATGTCTCCAGACTCGAATGCGACCATCGTGGTGTTGCAGACAGATGCGTGACTCGCCAGTAAAGACAACTTCATTCCATTCTGCCACCCTCATTCTTCTTTCATCGCACCATTGGCTGCGGAGATGTCTGTTGGTCTGCGTCAAGGGTAGACGAAGCAATGGACGTCTTGCGGACAGACCACTCTGCTGTAAACGGCGTCAAATGGTACGCGCAGACACTGAATGATGCGTTACAGACTCAATGTGCTGTGCTATGGTTCATGATGTGACTGAGCGATCCGTCACTGCCATGGACACAATTTGCCTTTCTCACGTGAAGTGGTGCCCTGAGGTGGATGCGATCGACCACGTCGGTCCGTCGTTCCCTCCTGCATCCAACGTACACATATCCTTATTACAGTTGTTTGGTTTCGTCCAACACGACTACCGATTTCCCTGAAAGATAATCCACAATCTCGGTAGGCCACTCTATTCTTCCTTTGTCGAACTCGGATACTTGATCAAAAGCTGATCAGAGTTTTCTAAGAGACATAACTGATCGTTTTTTGAAAAACCACAAGAAAAACACAATGGCCGAACTTGAAATCGTCGAAATCTCCAAGCCTTAAATAGGTCTTTGAGGTGGCGCCACAGACGTGCGTGATGTGTGTCTGCGCTAAAATTCTAATCATTGGCATATCTCACCTCCGCTTGTGCATGTTGTAAATTTCATGTTATTTACGTGCTTCCTTCAGGGTATTGCATTTAAGGTGGCCAGCAGTGTATTTCAATTAATAAGGTCACACTTTTTTTTACTGCCAGAAATTTGAAGAATCCGGGAAATGGGAAAATTTGCAAAATTTTCGCATTGTGCGTGTATCTGCAGAAGCAGACTGTGTAGACCAAGGTGCACGAAAAGTGAGTGTCTAGCGTATTTGGGAGAGTAGAATCTGAAATTCAAATCAGATTTCAATAATACTTGAAGCTTTTCCGGATAATGCTGGTGAATCTTATTTTAGATAGATCCTGGCACAGGCTTACCTTAGGCGCCTTGGCACGTGAAAACTTGATATTTCAAGACGGGGAATCTTAATTTGATATCTGATCCGAGAAATTCCTGCAACTTTGCCGGATCGTTACGGACGACCGTCTTTTATGTAGAACAGGCAGTCGGTTACTCTCAATATCTTGGTGCGCGAAAAGTGCGTTTCTGGTGTATTTTGGAAAGGTGAACGAGAATTTGAAATTGAAATTTAGAAATACCCGTAACTTTGCAAGATATCGCTGGAAAATTGTAGAATGGCTTTGCGTTTGAGTACCGTGTTCGGATTTTCATATCCTCTACAGGCTGAACTTGCACACTCTGGGCCACCGGAAGTTATTCCCGAGTGCATTTCAGGTTGGGGAATGAGAATCTGAATCCTAATTTAGGATTTCTTATAACCTTTCTGGATAATGCCGGACGACCGTAATGTAGTATGAAAAACTAGTAAAAATCAACATTATTTAGCTCATTTATTAAAATTATATCTTCATATATTGTTATTTAACAACTTTTAAAGTAATTCATGGTTTATACTATAATCAAGTAAGAGATGATCAAAATGCAAAATTAAAAATGCTATATTGTGTTTATGCTGTACTGTTTTAGTAGTTACATACGCTTAGTTAATTCTAGTACAATATACTTTTCCATCATTTTTTATATTGTGTTTTATGAAGTCTGGTTTAAATCTTCTAGTTTTGTTAGTGGTATAATTTAGTACTCTCTATCAATTTTATTATACTGTGTATTTTTTTCATTTTATGATACTATATATATATATAATCCAAAATATTATACACAAATAGTTATAAATCTAAGTAACTGGTCAAAATAGAAATATTAGTCACAGTGGTACAATAGCAAGCTCTTGACCTTAGGAACCAAGATTGCAGGTTTATACAATGTTTTGTAATCAGGCTACTTTCACCTGTAATCCGTAATCAAGTTTAAATGACCATAATAATACTTCATACAGCTTTACGTCTAACAAACTAAGACTAATATAACTGTCAACAATCATATATATATATATATATATATATATATATATATATATATATATATATATATATATATATATATATAATTTCATGCTTCAAATTTTCTGCAATAGAAATGAGCATTTTCCTTTTAATCTTCACATCGCATTTTAATAATAGATTAAATCTTATTACTGTCTTCTTAAATGTTCACATATTTTATATATATACATATGACCACCAAATTAATGCATAGCTTAACATTAATTTAATTCTTGATAAACACACAGCCTTTCTCCTAGTATTTAATTTCAATCTAACTAAACATGGTTCATTTAATTAAATTATTCATTGTAGAATACTTATATGTTAATCTTACATATCAGAGTTAACAAAAACGAAAAGTGTTAGTCTCTAACAATAATTAGCAATTATACGAAATATTAGATGTTTGAGTCATAATTTGTCGTGATATCAAGTTTATATAAGGCGTCCAACTAGTAAGTTGTTCAAACATAGTTAAATGAAGTTCATGCCTGAGAAGTTGCCAATTAGGCGTGCACAAATCCATTTCGATAGCTGACTTAGCAGCTGAATTCTAATGTATTGTAAGATAAGATATTTCCCCTTCCAATTGCGTGTATTTAATATGTATTAAGGTTGGTGATATAGAATATATTTGGTTGTCTGCTCTTTACATTTTCGAGCATTAATACGTTTGTGGACAAATTTCAACCATTTTACCTGTCTAAATTTCGAGTAAAATATTTGATATCAAAGTTTCGAATCACAGTAGGTCTTTTACAAATGAATTTGAATTCCGTTGTGTGAAATGAAATATACCTGTTTGGTACATCTCTGTTATTGTAATTAATTTAATTGAACAGTGTTTATGTGCAATTATTTGAGTGCTAAGAGTTTATTTGAACTATTTGAACAGATCATAATTGTTTGCAATTATTTGATTTACACAGAGTAAACTTCGCAATTAAACTATATAGTGTTTATTCGTTAATAGCTGAACTATGAAATGTTTGTATCTTACCATTTGAATAACATAATACTTATTTTTAAATTATGGCTTAGATACACCACCGTTTCCGTACATGCGCACAATATACCTTTGGATGTGGTATATATCAGCGCTCAGTAACCAATGATCCACGAACCACTGGCGATCCTTAAAATGCTTTTACGGTCTTTAGAAACATCAGGATATTATTCATATTTTTATGAAAATTCAGTATCAAAAATGACTAGTAACAAGTCGTATTATGGATTATTGGTTACAAATTTAACAAAAACTATCTACGTATTTCAGCGCTATTCCTTTAAATTTAGAGATTTTTTGTTATTTTTTCGTGTATCAGCAATGTTTCAGAGACAGTTAACAATATTGCAAGTTGGCAACATATAAAACTCGTTTCTTGATGTCGCTTTTTTCGTCAACCATTTGTTCTCGTTTTTAGTGAAGTTCCTTTACAATGATATAGAAATGTAAATAGAGGTGCAAAAAAAAGCGACAATATAGTTGTAGTGGTTTGCCCTATATAATGATCAGTCATACTAGTAGAATTATGCATTCAACGGTTCATGAAGTTTTAAAGGTAGGTGACGACTGATTTAAAACTTTGCAATATAATTTTTACATTTTATGCGTCATTGTATCAATATTATAGATACGAGATATGATACAAAAGACTAGACTAAGTGCGTAGCTTGAAAAGAGAGTGGAATTCGCAATAACTGTTTTGGTGACGTCCTACCACATACCTTCTCTATCCATGTGGCCAGTTTGGACTTAATTTATCCCACCATTTTGTAGTGATGCATCAATGAGTGAATAAATGCAACTGCATTCTGCTAGGTAAATGTCTAATGTAAAACTTAACAGCGAATCAACATCAAAATTCTTGGGAAACTTAAGAAATCAGCAACGGAAATATTTCCAATGTAAATGTCGGGCGTTTGAATCGCATAAGCGGTTTTGAAGAGAAAGAGATAGTTTGGAAGATAAACATGTTGGGCCTAAAATTCAAAGCAATGTTAATTGTCTTTTTCGACATTAATGGAATTGTAATAATCGAGTGGTTTTCCATTAGTCAGACTATTAATGAACATTGCTAAATCGCAGTACGAAAAAGACTGAAAAATAAGGAAAAAATACCACATTTGTGGAGTGATGAACCAGAATAATACACCCGCTAAGATAGCCCTATTCGTCACGCAGTTTATGGCCAGCAAAAACATTACTGTGTGCAGGCATCAGCCTTATTCCCCTGATTTGGCCCCATGCAGCATTTGTTTTACTTTCTACAGTTAAATTTTGCTTGAAGGGAACCCATGTTACCTCAGTAGAAAATATTCTGACAAAAAACGGTGACTCACCAGAAGAGTCTACCAAAGACTTCGTTCCAGAAATGTTACCAGCAATGGGAGAAATGAAAGCAGATGTATGTGAAAGCTGAAAGGGACTACTTTGAAGGTGACACTATCACGGAGGACTGATTCTATAATTACAATTATTTGTTGGAACAGTCTCGTTTTTTTACTGTGCCACACCTCGTAATTTAATACCGAGCGGGATGTTTGGTACAGCTCACGATTGGTTTATTGGAGTTTTCTGCTACCCACCGTGGCCTTACCTTTGCGCAAAACTTGGAGAGGAGGGGGAAGGAAAGGGGGTTTGAACTACAGAGCGTATATTTATTTTTGTCATTCTTTAGAAATGTTTGGTATTATACAGACATTGTACAGATCATTACCATTTATAACAAACTACTAAAAAGTTCTGAAGATTAGCTTTTGGGGGAGATTTTAGTAAATAAAATTTTATTAAAATAAGTCAAATTAATTCATTTAATAGTTTAAATTGCATTCTATTTGCTCCGACATATTTTTGGCAACCGGAACCCGAAAAGAAAAAAGCAACATAGAGAAAATAGTACTTTCATTTTGCCACAAAAGACGATTAGAAATAAATTTCACAGAATATTGAAATCCGTAAAAGTTCAATATGTATTTCTAGGTGACTAACTTTAAATATTTAATCATAGATTTGAACAAGATAGAATAACGAATAAAAGAAATAGAAATAAATCATATTTTAATTGTTAATTTTAAGAGATAATAATGTTATTACCATAAATATGAGTTTTAATAAGCGCTGGCTTATATTTTTATAAGAGCTACATAAGTAAACAACGATAATCTTAAATAAAAACAATTAAAACTTGAACTTTGAACGCTGTGTGGTGTGAACATCGTGTTGAACATTTCTTCTTTTTTTAATAATCCACGTCCTCATCAGATGTCTCTCACATTAACAATAATTAAGATTTTGCAGATATGGATAAATTAACTTGGTTAACTCTAATAACAAATATAATGAATTTAAGGGTGATAAATTTATTCAATATATCATTATTCATTTGCTC
>BMAO01036230.1:0-36931 GCA_019973975.1 Trichonephila clavata
AACTTTTTTCCAGATAACACATATCCATTCTGCAATTTTTAGGGCATTTCTTTTCTTGATTTTTTCGGAAGCAGTTAGAGTGGTTTTACAAATGCGTTCAGTTTTCATGCTATCTTTTTACAAAGTCCTTAAATGCTTACTCTAAGCGGCTGAAGTTGTCTTGTCATACCTCCCGGGAATAGCACCAAATCCCGATTGTTTCGTTTCAGTTTCTTTTTTAGAGAATCTGTCAAACGATTTTTAAACACATCCATGATAATCATGTTTCGAGGAATCTAAACTTATGAACGGCTCTTTTTTGCCTTACATTGCAGCATTTAAATTGTGAATGGCAATCCTTTAGATCAAACATCACATACAAACTGAGCCACACTATTATCTACTTCCAGATATCTTCCTTTTATTGGTCAAGTGAAAGACATTGTTGAAGATTTGCAAGCAAAAATCATATTGTGTGGCTTACGCTATCGACGTACATTTGTTTCATCCATTAAAATATACTCTAGCTGCTACTCTGTTTTCGTTTTCTTCTGCATATAAAATCATCTTCCTTTTCATACTTACGTCACATTGAACTCATCTTTATGTCATTACCGATATCTCTCTGTGTGATGTTTAGATAATTAACAGAAAGCGTATACACAAAAATTTCCTAAGCACAGGCAGACAGTGAAATTCAGGATAGGCTGAATACTGAAAATAAACTGCAGAATGTGATGAGTCATCGATGCAAGTGGGCAGAATGGACGGCTACATTTTTCCTTTTGAAAAAGGTGTCAACTAAATTTCCCCATCCAAAACAATTTTTTTTTTTTGCCTTCCTTTCAAAAGCGCACCCGAAATTCAGTAGCCATAACACTGGAAAAATAGTGCGGCTTTGATTCGTATAAATACGGTACTTCTTAAATATCTACATCATAATGGTATCAAAAATTATAAAACTTGAAATAAATTGAGTAATCTGATACCTTGTTAAATCTTCTGATATCCAAAGTAAATTAACAAGTAAATAGTTGTAATCTCATTTGGAAAAAGGAAATAGTGGTAAAACATTTGAAATCCAGATAGGTCACATTAGGCACGTATTAAAACTGTATTAGTAATGTTATAATTTATTTTTAGTTAAACAGTCTCCCATTATCTACTAATGTAAAGTATAAAAAATTTTAACCCCTTAACCGCCGAGGAAAAGTTACGAAATTCACCGCCCATTACCACCATTTTTCATATAGACGCGCTTTGTACTCGGTTTATGGGGGGGGACGTGCTTTTCCACCAAAATTGTTTTCTTTCGCTTTAAAAAAGAAAAAAAGGATAAAATAATAAAATTTAAATAAAAAATAATAATCTCTAGAGTTATAATGTAATAAAAAATAAATTAGAACTGTATTTATCTGTTCTGTAATATATCCTAAAATATGTTTGAAAACATAAACCAGTACCGCATTCAGTGCATTCGTACAGAGAATTTAAAAGCTCTTATTGCTTAAGCGTAAGCGAAAGTGATAGCAAATGAAGAATAGAAAAGAGCACTCTCAAACGAAAAATAAGAAAAACTGCTTAGTTATGAATTTGTTCGTTTCTGGTATACACCCTTTCAAATTCCCTTTCCCCACCTCATTTCTGAAGTAAGTAAAATCTTTAGAAGAACTGTCAATGCCCTGTTATTTTCTTCCAAAGCCGTGGGACTAGTTTTAAACAGAACAGCACAATACAAAAGTCCTCCTTTGGAAAAACGAGTATACACGTCCGGGCACTTAAAAGGTTAAAGAAGACAATATTTTATGTATAGTTTGCGTAAAACATTTTCTCTTTGAAAATACGAAACTACCATTGAGTTTTCAATGGAAATTAACGGTTTAAATGAATCGTGTATGAAAAGAACAATAATACTTTACATTTAAGCTTACTAAAATATTCAGAATTTAAAAACAAATTAGAAAAACTGTGTTTTATTAATGACATTGCGTGAGAATACACAGTTAACAGATATTTATTTATAATGTTATTGTCGCTTATTATTTTTATAGGGATCGAGAATATTAACGATGAATATATATATACTCGTATATTCATGTGTAAAACAATGAATAATTATCAAATTTAGCTATATATCACAAAAATATAGTTTTAATGGTATATAGGAGACAAAAAATTCCTCAGCGTAATAAATTGTTTTACTTAGAAATTTTTTATTGAGAAACACCGACCACATTTACATAATTCAATAGGTATAAAAGAGTTTTGGCATTTTTCTCTAAAGAGAGAGAGAGAAAAAACGCAGAAGGAATAGTTAATAATTACGCACCCACATACCACATAATACCCACAAAAGATGGCAATTAAAATTTTTCTGTGATTTATTTATAGATCTTTTCCTTTCTTTGGTTGAAATAGCTTAAAGAAACGAATGTAAGATTGCCTGATTTTAAACTCTAAATAAAACAATATGTTATAAGAAACTTTGTCACATATACAAAACAAAATATCTTTACCGATTTAAAGTTAAAACAGATACCTTCCATTTATGTTAACTTAAATGCAATCAACAGTATATAATTTCCGAACCTTTCGGAACGGTAATTTTAAAATGCTTATAAGTCAATAATTTGTTCATATTTAGTGTCAGTTAAATAAGAACAAACGTAAAAAATTGTCTTGAGAATACTATTATTCAAGAAAAAATATTTAAATGCAATTTTTTGGTAAAAAAATGAAGATATAATGGCATATTTTCAAAACATATTCTCCTATTCTAAAAACACTCTACAATCTTCAATAATAATAATAATTTATCTATATATATCTAAGACTTATCTACAGAGATTGGAATAGAGATTTTGCGAAGTTCACGTTAATGATAGAATTACGCTCAATACAAATAACATCCGGTGTTTTTTGTTAAAATTTTTCTCCTGTGAGATATTAAAAGCATTTAGAAGCATTTTTAGAAACATTTTCCATAAAAAAAATAATTTTTTGAATAAATTCAATTTTTTCTTCATATTTTGCCAAAAAAAAACTTAATTTACATAATGTTTTATTGCAATATAATCTTTTAAAAACAATTTTATATACATATTTTTATTCAATTCACACTAAGTATCTCAAAAAGAGTATTCATTTATACGCTTTTACAAAATCACGGTTCTGTCTGTTGTCATCTTAAAAGCGAAATATTTTCTGCCTTTTAGTGAAAAAGATTAATATTTTTAAAAAGCTGATTGAAATCTCTCCTGAAGAAATATGTTTAATGACATATTAATTGAACATCTTAGAAATTTCCTTAAAACACAGTATTAACAATTTAAAAATGAGGAAGAATGAATGATGCTACATTATAATCCTCGAAAAACTTTATCATGAATTAGAAAACAATACTTTAAACACCATTTGTCATGATTTTAAGATCAATTCCTTTCCAGTACAATAAACCATTCGCAAATTATTTGTCAGAAGTGCAAAAACGAAAGAAGAGTCTCTGATTTATTTTTTGAACTCAGTAATAATAAATTTCCTTCTTTATTATCAGTCCTTTTACGGAATCATTAACGCTTTCATCAATATTAGTTTTACGATTCTTTCTTTGAAATGCATTTATCCTAGTCATCTTCTAGAACTGACAGAAAATGTGAAAGCAATTTCCAGACAGAAATAATATTTCAACGGGGATATCGAGTCACGTGCTTACGAATACCTACTGTAAAGCAGCGCCATCTGGGATGAAAGACAGACCGTAAAAAGCCCGCCTTAGGCCTCCGCATCAGTCAGATGCTAGTCTCTTCCACTTCCAAAACAAGCCAGTAGGTCCTGAACCTTCGGAGTCAACGGTTATCAGAGCTTCTCTTATCGCTGACTCAGGCTTATTGGTTTCAGAGTGTCTTGAATTTAATAGCAAGAGTTTTTCATATGCCTAAAAAGTCTATTCACGAATTAATTGCTTAGAATTTTAATCATTTGTTTCAAAAACTTGGAACTTAAAAAAATGATCAGCTTCCTTTTTTGATAATAATTTAACAAAAAATGAAAGTTTTATCCTTCAGAGTATTTTAATATAAGATTTTACGAAGAAATATTATACATAAAATATCGTTTTGAATTATTTTTATCTAAAAATCCCTTACAATAAAAATATTTTTTAATTAACTGAGCAAATATAAGCGACGTTATACATCAAACAAGTTACAATCCAGACGGTGCCAAAATGAAGCTATAAAAACTCTCTACGAAGCCCACAATTAAGTAAGCAGTATTTTACAGAAGCAATATTTGAGACACAATTGTAAGAAAAACAAAAGAGAAATGATTCGAAAAATTACGAGCTGCTTATATCAACACTTTCTATCACGCCGTTCAATGTTGACGACTTTTTACGTAACTGTCATTCTCTTAGCAGTGCCTTTCTGCACGATAATGCTGCTAACTAAGGGTCCAGGTAAGTTTACATTTTAAACCATGATATTTCATGTTTTAAACTCTTTTCTTATGTTATTTTGTTTGCAGAAATAGTTCTCAATTCTTATTTAGCAATTGAATTATTACAACTGAATAAAAAAGAACAATGAAACATTTATGTTGTAGATATTACTTATATACGATACATTGTATTTATTATTTCTTGAGGCTTTGTTTTATGTTGCACTGTATGCAAATCAGTTATATTCTGAATCCTGTTTGAAGTATAATACTAATTTAATTTTTAAGTTAGAATTTCATGACAAAATTCGACCTACTTTAAATAGATATATGATATGGCTTTTTCGTAATTTTTAGTTTAACTGTAGGTGGTTTGCAATAATTTCATACATAAAATATATGGTGCCCTACAAAATTTGAATTATACGTAAAATTAGCTTATCAATCATTTGTACTTCATAAAAATAAGCAAAAATAAATAAATAATAAATAACTGAAATACGAAAAAAATTTCTTATGAGAAATTTCTTTTTTATTCTTTTGTATTCTTGGTTCCTAAATCCAAGATTTTTGTATTACATTGCTGTGGTTATACTTCTTATTATACTAACGAGTTATACTTGTATTTAGGCTTATTTAGCATTATAACTATTTTGTATATATTATTATTATTATGTATTACACACACGCATATATAATCCACAGTAATAATAATATATACAAATAGTTAAAACCCTTATTATAACTAGACAGAATAGACAATAAGAAATATTAGCCATAGTCATATAATAGCACAAATGTGATATTTTTTTATAATAGCCAATGTGTGTATATATGGGAAGAGGCAAAATATATTTTTCTAATATTTCAGTAACACATTCATTTGTGGTGGTCAATATGCTCATTGCATTAATATTCATCTTTACTTAAGAAATTTAATGGTGAGATCTTTCGTGCCCATATTTAAGTGCATACCCTTTTCAGAGATCGGGAGACATGCACGAAGGTGTATCATAGAAAATATTTTTCTTGTATTTGAAATAACTATGTATGTAAAAGGAAAATGGAAATTACCTACATTTTCTCGTTCTTTATTTTTAGATGACTTTATTTCATTGTTATTTAAATTTCTTTTCACTTTCGCTATTTAAATACACAGTTTCTTTAGACGTTTATGATATTCACGAAAGATAGAAGAGGAAAAAAAATATTTTTCGTTTACAGTTAACAGCGTAAAAAATCTACATATTTAACTTTTTTGTGCTTTATTTTTAGATCTTTATAGTTCACTATAGACAGACTTTTAACTATCGTATCGTTTAAAAATATAAAAAATAAAAATGGGTTTTTAAAGCAAGTCATTATTTGAGAAGTGCATTTAACGTGATGTCCAATCCATAAAACGTTCTAAAAGACTTTAATCATTTATTATAAGCCTTCACGCAGCTGTAATATGCGTATGCATGTGATCAATCTTTAATTCTTTTATTTAAACTTCCATTTTGACATACATCACTTCACAAGAATAAAGTATTTATTGTATCTACTTTTTTCGGTGGAATAGATAGATTTGTTGAAAATAGAATCTGAAATTAAAAATAATTAGAACACTTTACAAGTAAATAGTAATACAAACATGTATTTGCTTTAATTCTGACGAATCTGCTTTATGTTTAACTTAATTTAAAACTATTGAACATTTAATTCTAGATAATATTTGATAAAGACATTTAACTGATTTGTGTGTAAATTTCAAAGCTTGTAAAACATATAAATTACGCATGATTTTATTATAAAGGAAACAGAGATAAGATTTAACGAATGGGTTTTATTTTAAATTATTTCTTGAATCCAAACACTGCTAAAATATATTATAGAAAGTTTGTAACGTAACTGCGCCTTTTAAAAAAGAATGGATTTTTGAAAATTAACAATTAAGCTCAACTGTTAAAGCAAAGAATGGGAAACTTAGATTCTTTCGTCGGTGAAGCGATAATTACTGTTTTATTTTGTTTCTAATTAACTGTGTCGGACAGAAAGCAGCGCCCTCTATTAGAAAACTGAAGTTTATTCTAGGAGAATAAATTTTAAATTTTCATCCAAATGAATTTCGTAAATTTTATATATAACTGTACATTTTAAGTTGTAAAATATAATAAGATCATGTTCAAAGTTTATTCTTAAATTTTTAACAACAACTTTCAATTGGAAATAATATAAAACATAACTGCTTTCAAATTTTCAATCACGATAATGAAATTAATATTTTTTCCATATAAACTAAAAGCCATCTGTTTTTCTTTAATTGTATTAAATCAAATTCCCTCAACTTCAAGTTTTAAATTTAAAAATGTTCTATAGAAAATATTTACCTGATACTTGTTTGAATAAAAATAAGTATATAACTTACATACAATTCGTAATATCTTAATCTTAAATAATTCTGTTGTAGCTCTAATATTAGATGTACTCTAAAATACCAAATAATTAATTATTAATTTGTTGATTTCTCTGATTTTTTAATGTTTAACTATACAAATGACATCGGAATATTTGAATTTGCTTAATTTTTTTAGTCTAATGATGATTTTTTAAATCTGCAATTAGATTTGTGGAACGGTATGTGTCTCAAAGTTCGTTTATTTGAATAATAAATAAGGGGGAGGATGAATTAAGTGACTTCTTTCTTTAGAAAGAAAAAGGAAAAAATATTTTTCTCCATTTTATGTTTTTGCTATATTGTTAGCTAAAATTTATTGATTATGCAACCCTCCCCTGATATTAAGAGATTCATTTCTAATTCACCATTTATTGATCATTTTTCTGTTTTCTGTTTCTATTTAAATTAATGAGCTTACATTTTCGTGAATTTATACGCAAGCGCGAGCTTATCCAATGATTTTAGAGATGACATTTGCAAAAATTCGAATAATTATCAAAAACAAATACAAAAAAAAACTTTTAAACATTTATATAACAGTAACTATATCATGGTTTTAATGAATTTCCAAATGTAAATACAATCACATCATAACACAAAAATGTATTGTGAACAGTATTTAATCTCTCTATGAAACAAAAAAACTAAATTAATTTAATTAATATATTTCAGATTCTTATAATGTTTATTAGTCTCTTGTTTCTATTTTTCTTTCTCAAGTAAAATATGCATGCAGCAATTAATAATATTAATTCTGAAGATTGAATATTTCTACCAGCATAAATCAGTTCTAATTTACGTATACAATGCATGCATTTACGTTAAATAATTTTTTTAAAAGAAAAAAATCAAACCTTTTTTTTTTACAATTTTATTCAAAAATATCATTTGTAAATCTTAATATAGGAACAAAACTTTTTTGCAGATTCAATAATAGTACAATTTATTCTCATTGTACAATTATTGCATCTTTCTATTGAATCTAAACTCCAAAAGAGCATTTGGAAAAGTTATTTCACTATTACAAAAATAGTATCTCATTCTGAAGAAACTAAATTACAAAATTGAATATTTTCGATTTATACTTAATCTTTAATTTTATACAATATTTAAAATATTTTTTAAAAGTTAATATCTAGTATTAAGTACTTTTGTTCTATTTTTATATTAAGATTCGTTTTTCAGTTAAATTACTTTTCCGTTTTTTGAATCTGATATTTATATTTCGATATAAAAATGAAATAAAGCTGATCAATTGGGATTCTTTTAAAAAGTTCTTTCCATTTTTTTTCTCTTTATTTATCAGAAAGAACGCTCTCCATTTTAAGGAATCTATACAAAAGTCATTGAGATTTTAACCCAATGATCTTAGCAATGTCACTAACAGAAATCAATATAAAGTAATAAGATGACGATCAATTTTCCTCTGTAAAGAATGGTTTTCAGATGACTTCGATTCGAGCTCAAAAGTTACTGCCTTGTTATTTGTTTTAGCGATTATTTAGAGTTCAGTATTGGCTCGAAATTAAAAGAAGACAAATGATATTATGTAGCAATCATTTTATACTTTGATAATTATAAGATACCTGTAATCTGTTAAAGAAAAAACTAATTTTTATGTGTTCTAGTTATGCATTTCAAGATCGGTTCAGTTCAGTAAGATGTCGTAAATAAGTATTGACGTATATTTCTTTTATGGGTGATATATTGTTAATTATATGTTGAATACATATAAAGGTGCCTGAAAACGCTGTTATAGAATAGCGTATTAATTATAAACGACAATAAAATCGTCAAATAATGTTTTATATTTGATGGATGGTATATGTGTGTTAATTGTATCAATACTTTTTTTAATTCCTCAAACAGTCAATTTTTTGGCTCAAAATGTTCCAGAAAAGGGCACAATTTTTATTGCATGAAACTAAGCATAATACTCAACAGAATGCGCAAATGGACGAGTTTTATTTTAATTTTCAATTTTAAAGCTTACAAATTTTTTTATTTGTGACTGGGGAACACAAAAACCAATCAATGTTTTTTTTTTATAAGTACACTGCATGCTATGAAAAACATACATCTTAAAAGAATTTCTCTCTTACAAAAAAAATTATGTTCATACCTCTTTTTGAAACTGTTGAGGGTTTTGTGCGTGGGTGCAGATATATATATATATATATATTCACACAAAATTAGAAGCATGGTGTAATAACAAATACTACATTGTAATAGGGATAGAGATAATATCAGGTTTTTTTAATTATCTTTCCATTTTATTTCTTCTCAAGGAACAGATTGCACACTGCCTTCAATGAAAATTTTCTGTCTTCATCACAAAGAAAATCCCGCATGACAAGTTTTTCAGTACTGTGGAAAAACTATATGGCTTAAAAACACTAATATTCCCACTATACGAATTAAATATGTGTTCAAATCAAAGGTAGAAGGAAGGAAATATCTGTGCCCGAACAGTGTACGGGCAAACTGGTCAAGAGGTTTAAGGTATAATTTAAGGAACTAAAATAAATATTTTTCAATCAAGTTACGATTTATCTAAAAAGAGCGAATGTATTGAATTTACATATTTGTGTAATGAAAATAAAAACAATCCTTAAATTCCTCTAAATTTATGCATGTGTGTTTTATATGGAAAGATTATTAAATGTTATTTCATATATAAGCGTATATCTAGTTACTTTAACAAATATATAAAGTTGTAATACAATGAATTATTCTTATCGTATTTATAATTTTAACGAAATGGGCATACTTTATAATTGATTATTCGAGATAATTAATTGTGGTTTATTTTTATTTAAAGTATACTCTCGTTATTCATCAATTATCAAAGTTTAATTTTTTCCCGTTATTTAAGAATTATATAACCCCTTGACTGGGAGGAAAGTTCAAAATATTGATGCGCGCTTGTTACCACTATAAACTTTGGAGAATTTTACAAAAAAAATCATTTTCTGAAAATGGACTACTTATGCTTTGTATAGATCATTTTAATTCTCACAGCTTTGAAATACTTTTCCACGCTTTGAATATATATACTTTTATTGGCTTTGAATGAATTTTCTCTTTTTATTTAATTAACTGGGGAATCTAATCGACCTTTTTTAATATTCTGGTGAAATTCAATATAATTTTGGAAATAACAAAGAATTAGTCTTATTTTCAAATATATATGTTACCGGCAAAGTATGAAATGCCGGCATTCTATTGAATGCCTAGTCATTCTATACAATGCCGGACGTTTTTAGGCAAAGTATGAAATATGAGATTTATTACATACTTTGCCTAGGCATTGTGTTGAATGCCTAGGCATTGTATAGAATGCCTAAAGCTATTTAGGTAAAGTATGAAAAAAGGTCATGATAAGGATATTATATCAATGACTTAGATTCCTAAAAGTACAAATGTTACTTTGACAAAATAATGAGACTGACATTAAAAAAAATATTGCTAAATTGTGATTTCGCATATATTTGTACTGGAATTCCTTCAGTAGTTCCAAGTTGATAGAAACCATCCTATTTCTCACTCATTACAAGTGCCAATATATTGGCATTCGGGAAAAAATCAAAGTTTTGTACTATAATAACTTTTTTTAAAAAATAATTTTCTGTTTTTTCTGGCAAGTTTCACGTTGGTGAATGTACAGTTCAATCTCATAACGTGCAACATTTTTGTATTTGGTTGAAAGTTCTTTCAGAATTCTATCACATCCCCAGAATCCAGAATTTAGTTTTGCTTTTGGCAAATTGAATTCCTAGAACAAGTGCACATCATCAAACTGGGTGTTAAAACTACCGGTAGCAATCAGTATCACCTGCATGGTGCCGCACTAAAAAGGGATACCAGCACCTGGGGAATGTACTAGGTCTGGAAATGGTAAAAATTATCAATCTGCAGCCCCATTGAGGGAAAAAAAGAATCTGTGACGTATAGCAGTTCTTCCCAACTGTTTTCTCTTCTCGGAAATTTCAACGTTTGATAATTTTACGGCAGCCCACTGAGGGTGGGACGTTGATTATTTATATTTTAAATTGCTCTGATTTTATTATTTAATTGTATTTAAACATGCCTTCAGAGTAAAATTCAGTTGCACCAAAAATAATTATAAAATGATTTTACATAAAATATGAAGTGATTTTCCAAGGAAAGTCACACAAACACCTCAGTAAATATAATGGAAATAATTTAATGCTCCTTGAGTGGCCTGATACCCTTTGGGGTATCAGGCCACTCAAGGTTGGGGGCCACTGTTTTATGGTACTGACGCCTTCTTTAACAGTTTAAATGAGTTTACTTTTACTTTCCGCAGACATCACATCATAGCTATTCAGCAACCAATACTCCCTGGGTTCCTTCTTAGTAGTCATTTTAGCATTTTTTATATCAGTTATTAACTTCTAGTAAGTGGTTTCAGTTAAAAAAAACCTTTTTTTGGAGCATCAACTCGAATTTTGGGCATTTAGCCGTTGAATAGTTGTTTTATGTCTATGAACCATGGGTCGGCAAACTTTTAGCTGTTGCGTGTCAAACCAATCTACCAATATGATTCATCGAACCACACAGTAGAACATTTTTGAAACAATTCAAAAATTCACAAATTTGTTTGAGTAGTGCAAAGTGCCACCGAGAATTGTACCACGTGCCACATGTGGCACGTGTGACATAGGTTGCCAACCCCTGCTATAGACTATGGCACCTTCTCTAACATTATATATAGCTTGCTCCTCCATTTTCAGGTAGCACAGGAAAAAACCATTTTTTTGTTGAACAAGTTTAAGTAAAATTGAGTATTTTGACATTTCCGAACAAACAGCAATGTACAACTAACAGATTCTGAGCCTGAGACACGCGTTACAAGTTTTATGTCTTGCCAATTGACAATATTCGAAATGAATCTGAGATGTATTTCATACTTTGCCGGTTTCTCATTAGGAATTCTATAGAATGCCTAGGCAATGTGTGAAATAGGAATCATTTCATACATTACCGGCTAGATTTAGGCATTGTATAGAATGCCTAGGCATTCTAGAGAATGCCCGATTTCATACTTTGCCGGTAACATATATAAACTTAAAATAACTGTATTTGTGATTATCAATGCTGTTTTGTTAGACTGAGAATAAGCTGACAAAAAAATGAGGTACCTAATTTTTTGTTTATGTTATTCTTGAATCCTATTAATTTATGGAATTTTAAATAATATAAGAGTTCCATTTATATGAAACACGAAAATTGCTTTATTAATGAGGGTGATTATAACAGTGGTGTGCCAGAAAAATACTAAATACCTTTTTAAACATTTTTTAAAAATTTGTGCATTACTTCAAAAGAAATTCAATATGTATATAGTTAAAGTATTATTAAAAATTCATAAAAACAATTAATAGTGTTCACTTATGGTGATCATAATTTGCTCAGGAAAGAGGGGCTTAACTACTACCGTATCAACCGGGTCAATGATACGGGCCCCATCAAGTGTAAATTTTGACCCTTTGAAATAAGTTTTATTAATGTGTCATCATTTTTATTTAGTATCCAAAAAAGGCCCCCAATGGATTTTGATAAGGGGCCCACTCAGGACTTGCTCCTGCTGGGTCATGAAAGTATGGTAGTCTAAAATGATGTATTCAAAAAGCACTTCGGAAGGGTTTAATATGGGTAGGATTGCTATTAACGCAATTAAGATATCCCAACATTCTCTGTTTATCCTTAAGAGACTGTTTATGAAGTCTTGGGACAATAAAATTAATCTTTCTCCAAGTTACTTCTTAGCTCCAAAAGTTTGTGGAAATAGGTTGCCAGTGGCAATAAATCTGCCAAGAGCATCCCAAACATGATTTATGGAATTCAGGTCGGGGGATCTAGCTGGCACTCCATCCTCTGAATATCTTTTGTCTAGAAGTATTCTTCGATCAGATGAAACTTGTACAAACGAGTATTATGGTACATAAATAGATAATGGGTACCAAGAACTCTTATTAAGGGCCTCACACATGGTTCTATAGTCACACATAAAATCTCAGAGTAGTCAATATTCTTTCCATAAACATGTGTCTGTCAATGTCCGTCCAACATCTCGTCGGCCAAGCCAGAACACCACCGCCTCCATGAAAGTATACTTACATATTATGGGAGAGATGGGGTACACGGTTCTTGTGTGTGAACTCTCCGTGCGTGAACATGTTAAGAATCAGTGTTCCGTTTGAATCACCAGGAAAGAAAACACCGGTTACCCACCTATTACCACGTACTTGGTTGATGTAGTCTGCCATGTCAGGTGAACTCCCATTTGACCTTGAAAGAGTAAGACGCAGGACATTGGACCACTTGCATGAAGCTTTGCTTCATTAAGCCTTAATTAAGTAGCTCATTTCGAAATTGAACAAAGCTTGTTTTTGAGTTGAATACATGTCATCCTCCTATTTCTTCCTGCACTTATAGCCAAGTAGCAGGCATCCAAGTATGTGACAGCCTTTTAGTGCCCTATAATTGGTAAATGGGATGTTGCTGATACCTCTTAGAATTGGCTTCAACTGGTTCCATAATCTATCGTAAAAACCATAATCAACTATTATTGTACTGTGGGTCCTATTGAACTAATTTCGATTGGTATTGAATTCCTGAGAACCTCTAAACTGCTTGCCACCGTAATCCATCATCCACACATTGCCTTTGTGGCATTGTCCGCAAAAATGTTCCTTAAAACAAAGGTATAAATCTTCAGAAATACGAGAAAAACTAAAATCTTACTGATTAGTGTTTAAAGTTCCTATTTCTTCAGTTTCCTTATTTGCATAAAATAAAAGATATTTAGTTTGATATTTTAAGTACAAGTGTCTTTTCTTTGTTATGCTTATTAATTTTCTTTACAAACAGTTTCGTAGCTTTTGAAAATTCTGTGAAAATATGTTCCTTCATGAATTTTTACTCCCAGTGTCTTTAGACTTTTGGATGACAATCAAGTGTACTTTTTATGTGTTCCCTTTTTGTATCACTTAATTAATTGTCAACTAAAGAACACTGATTTCTTAGCTCAGTTATTTGAGAAATTAAAGATTTATTGAATGCAGTTTTTAAATTAATGTCTGATTTGGTTTTTACAGAGAAAATATTTTATAGGATATATGTTACAAACAACATTCTCATATACTTCATTCTCATATTCTGATGTGCTTCATTAAGTATGAGAATTTTAATATAACGAATTTTAATATTTACTCCTTCATTTGAATATGCTTTATACCAGGGATGTTCAAATGAAAGGTTACGAAGCGATTCTGTGGGTTCATTCAAAGTATACACCATAGGCTTTAGCTTAACGATCCCATTGATTAAGATCCGAAAGATTTCTTGTTTTCAGAATTCCTGTGATGGTGCTTAGACCCAGTCCTTCCCAGCTTCCTTGATTTTTTTCGTCCATGCGGAAGCGCTTCCTTTTCAGATGTTTTTTCAAGGGACCAAACACAAACAATTCTCTGGGCGACATGTCCAGGCTGCAAGGCGGATGGCCAAATTGCTTTCCTTTGAACTTAGCTAATTTTGCGGAGTGGTCCTATAGAGAGTGGACGCGTGTTTTGATGGAACAGAATCATACCCTCCGCGACGATAAATACCTGCCAGTTTAACACCTTCTGCTATTAGAAATAGGTTAACGCCTAGCTGCTCCTCAACCAACGAATTTTGTAATGTGAAAGGCATGATGTCCTCTTACACATTGCCGCTTCAATTGGACGACGCTCCTTATAAAAGCTTCTGCTGTCCTGCGCATGCGGGCATCCACGCATTTTTCAGTCCATGCCTGAGACACCATTAGCATCTCTAGACGTCTTGCTACATTCTTCCAAAGTGGTATAGGCAAATATGTTAATGGTTACGTAGTTTAGACTTTCCGTACCTTTTCATTTGAAAAATCATTTTTTAAGGCTCTGCTTAACTTACTTTTTAAATTAATTCTATTTATTTACTCATTATGAAAACATACACCTAAAAATGTAAAAAAATATATATATACATGCGTATATAAAAAAAATGACCACATATCTAATATCATTCAGCTCCTTCTCGAGTTCGCTGAGCTGTCACAACGAGACATGACATGTATCGCATTAAAGTGTAAAGGTATGCTGGCAAAAAACAACGGTTCTTGCACGGTAGTAAATAATTCTTCAAAAATGCGAAAAGGTGAAGATTGGAGTTTTTTTTTTTTTGTATAGTACTTTAGACAGCAAAAATATGCTAAATAATATTATTGTCTTAGGATTTATGGGTATAAGTAATAACAATAACCAGAAGTAATAACAATGTTTTTGGAACCATTTGGAGAGGTATTTCGACATTTGTCTTACCGTATTTTCGTATTCGAGTTATGTCTATCGTGTTTATATGTTAGTCCACTGGAATGTATGTAGAATTATACTAGTTGAAGTAAGCATAAATAATTCTTACGTAACGGTCTACTATCATAGTTAACTGTAGGCGTTATCTATTTCTTAACTCTACGTAATAAATTATTCTATTAAACGCGCTTCTACAGCACAAAATTCCTAGTTTAAAATAACTTACTTCAGGATTGCAGCAGCAAAAACCGATCTTACAGGTGCACTAGATGTTATCCTATCTTTAAACTATTGATTGCAAGATGCTTATTGGTTGTATCTGCAAAGCCGACAACATCCATTCAATATTTTTGGTATGTAAAAATATACAAAAATGTATTTAATAAAATACATGAATTTTAAAAAAAATATGTTGATTAAAACATATTCAATTACTTCTGGTATTAAATTATAGAGCTGAACTTGCAAAACCCTTTAGATTTTGTTTGAAGTACATTGTTTTTTAATCTTTTTAAATGCCTTTGTTTCAAAATCTAAACACAATTGTTCTTGTAACAGTCTATACAATACTAGGCCTATTTCTAGTTATATTTGTTTATTTTTTTCTGTAATTTATTAATGATAAATTCATAAATATTGATATCAATTTGCAACTTCATAAATTTTCAAGTAGTAGCTTGAAATAAGTATATCAAATTGTAGAAAATATGTTTGTAGTAGCAGTTAAGCTTTTAACCTGGTCATAGCTTAAAATGTAATTTAAAAATTTTGAAAAATGATGTTGAAAACTTATTATTTTAATTAAATATTAAAATGATTTATTTGTAAAAAAACATAAAAAAATATCGAAGGAAACAGCGGATTTTTATACAAATATGTAATACCACCCAAATATTTTAACTAAACAGCTTTTTAAATTGCGTTTGCGAAAAAAATAGGAAAAAATATTATAACAAGACATTGTATGAAGTATTTTCTGATAAGGATTTCTCAAACAATGCAAATCTGTCATACTCATATTTAAACAAAATATTTTTCTTTTGACATAAAAAAATTTTGTGGTAAAATATTACTTACGTGCTTTGTTAAAAAAAACTTTCATTAATAAAGGTTCTGCAGAGATAATCTTCTAATTAATGTAGGAAAATATTAGCGTCATTTCTGATCTTAGATTAAATCCAATGAAAATTGTATACCTTCACTAATTAACTAGGAGGATAGTTGAAAAAAAAAACTGAATAGTATTTTACAGAATATAGGGGTTATCACGCATTGTCTAATTCTGTGTCTTTTATTTAATTTTCTCGTGGTACCTTACGGCCATGGTAGCCTAGTAATCAAGGTAAAGGACTCGTGGTCGGCGTGCCATGAGTTCGAGCCTAGTACGTCTGAATATCCGCCGTGAAGGGGGGCGATGCACGTTAAATATGTCAATGCTTAAACGTCCTCCCATTGGTGTAACATGGAAGTTAGAAGAGTGAGGGCTAACTCAACTGTCGTCCTCGTCACTTGGCCATGGCTCAAAATAATGAGGTCTGTCGCCAAAAGCACTCGAGTACCTGAACAGTGTGACGTTAATATTCACTCTTTCACTCATTCCTTGGTACCTCTTAAATATCTTTCTGTATATAATAGTAAATGTTTCAACGTTTTCGTTAGCAAAGCGATAAGGCATGAAATAGTGCATATGTATCGTGAATATCAATTATTAACTATCTACAGTTTTGTATTTCATAATTACTTATTTAGAGTGACCTGTATATCGATTTAACTGATATAGTAAACATAATAATAATAATAATAATAATGAAGCAATTGATTTTTGGTAACCCCAAAATGACCAAACTATTGTTTTTTTTTTTAAATTTTATTTAACCTTATTCTTTGCGTTGTAATTCTTTGCATGTATCACTTTTGCATGTCAAAAAGTTAAAAGTTGATAAAATTTTATTTAAAAAATGTAAATTAACAAATACGGCAATTCGATCCCACCCCCTTTTAGAAAAAATTTTTAAAAAAATGTGAAGAGATAAAAAAATTTAAAAAGAGAAATAAAGCTATAAAGAAAGAAGTTGTGACATAAAAAGGAGGATAATAGCGCGGCATTTCAATATATAATGTAATTTTTCTTTCTATGTGAAATGTGTGATTGTAAAATTTTTGCATTTTATATCAGTTTCAAATTTTAGTTCTTATTCCTCATATGTTTTTTCATACAAATGTAATACTTCAATATTATGTGTAGAAAAATAAAACACCAAAAACTTTCTGTTATGATAGAAAGAAAAATTAACATTTTTCTTGATTTTTCTTGTGCAAATAATTTTCTTTAAGAATTGAACATTTAAAAAATTTACGGGTTGAAAAAATATGAAAATGCTATTGTTTTAATGAAAAAAATATATATTTAATGTCTTAAAGTGGTATTTAAGTTTATTTAAGCTTTTTATAATTATTTTTTCAGAATTATAAAATTTAAAGGTGTTTATTTCAGTTTGTGTTTCCTCGATACATTAGTGCATTCAAAATGCTACTCCTTTCACAATCATTTACCAATCACTTGCATTTTTTTACCTTGTGTGTTATATATAAAAACATTTAACAAAATTAGGGATCCATTTTGCTGTAAACTGAATACTTATTATTTTTTTTTAAAAAAATTAAAATGTATGAGATATTGTTTTTTTTTTTGTTGAATTTTAGCGTGAATAATAATACATTTTATTTTTCTTCTCGAAAACTAATAAAGTTATTGTAAAATTGATCCCTAAAGTTGTTAAGAACATTCCTAAAATATTACAACAAAAAAAATCAGGCCAAAAATTAATAATTACACTTGAGTAGGATTTTTAAAATTTTCATCTCGTGTCATCATCGTGTCGTTTTTTTTTATAGAAACATCATATGAAATTCTAAAATATAACTTTTAAAATACATAAATAAAGAGAAAAAATTCTCCAAAGGTTACCAAGTCCTCTTAAACTGTATCTAGGTATTTTTCAAGAAACATAGGGAGTCCGAAAAATAAGACCACATTTTCAGAAATTAATTAAAAAATAAATAAACACATATTTTTACTTACGTGTTTATGTTCAATATAAACTAAACTAAACTTAGTGGCGCAACAGCTCACAAGGATACAGATGTACTGTGTGTCAATATTCATGACTTTAGCGCCTGAGAAGCAAAATAGATGTTCCGGTCAGGTGGTCAGTCTGACGTAAAGCCGCCAGGTTTTAGTTCCCACGAAATAATGGTATTCTTTTATCACCCACTGAAAGGATGAAAGGCTTAGTCACCCTTGCCCAGCCCGGGATTTGTAACCCGCACCTGTGGCGTGGAAGCGCGATTCCCTTCGTCTCAGCCACTGGGCTTCATATTCCATTTTGCAAAAATTAAAATCTCCGTATAATGAAACGGTGTACCACTACGAGTTTAGAAGTGAGAAAAAGTTTCCTGGGTGATGGATAGAAAGAGAAAGCCCAATGTTGTGGCCACCAAGATCACCAGATGTAACACCTTTTGACAACTTCTTGTAGGGATATATGAAGTGCATTGTTTACCAATATTCTATAAGTGACACTGATGAAATGAAAAGTCGAGTTACAATTGACGTTCAGATAGTTGATTCTACTATGCTTCATAGAACGTGGCTAGAAATCTCGTAAAAACTCAATGTGTTGCGCGCAAATAATGATGATGACACGGAAATCACGCAATAAAGCATTCTACAAAAAAAAAAAAAAAAAAAAAAAAAAAACTATTTTTTTTATAGAACTAAAAAAACCATAATTGTATACCTTTATTCTATTTATTTATTAATTATTATTATCATTATTTTTGTAATTAATATTAGAAAGCGTTGTCCATACTTTTTGGACACACGTTATATTTAAAATTATTATACTTGTGAGCGCTACCTATTTGGCACCGCTCCTTCACCGTCTTGTCTACCTAAAGGTGTGGGGGGAAACAAATCATCACCAACAACTTCCATAATAACTATTATTTTATTACTCTTCAAACACACTTAATCAATCACACATGAAAGTACAAAAGGAGACCCTAGGAGTGATATATAAAGCGAGCAATCTATTATCAATGAACAACTCTAAGTAAACACGACTAAGTGAACAAGCGCTAGTGATTTGATTACTAAGTCTGATTCAATCTATCTTTAGATCATTAATCCAATAATTTATTCTCTTAGCAACTCCTTCCTTAACTCGCGCTAAGTTTATGAAATACCCAATTAAATATTCTAATATTCTGACCTACGTATCACCGCAACAGCTTTCCTGCTCCTTCTATCTTACATCTACAAAATCTAGACTTTAAATAGTCGAACTAATTTAAATATCAGGGTTTCTTCTTGAGAGGCTGTGAATTAACGCGAATGCTGGCCCCAAAGTTTTCCCAAGAGGATTAGATATAGATAGCTTATAAATCCGTCACATACTTATATTATGTTTTTTTTTAAATAAGTCTACATGAATACTCTAAAAATGAGTATCCAAGTTCTCATTTTTCATATTAACTCCCGAGTGTTCTAAATATACGGATATAATTTAATCTTTTAACCATAATTTTTATACAGACTTTTTTAAAGAGAGAAGTATACAACATTCAATACATAAACCAGACATGCATGTAAAATTCATTAGTTATGTCAAAATATTCACACGATTGATGCTTTTAAAAATTTAAGTGTTTCTAAGGGGAAAAAAGGTATAAATGCCAAAAACTGTTGATGAGAAAATAATAGATGCTTGAGAATAGTTATTTAACGTAAAACCAAGTAGAGGATTATTTAAAGGTATTGAATATGTAATTTTGTAATGGGGGACAATTCCTACTTCCCTCTAATCCCCCTTGTCTACTCTCGGATCCGGCTAGATGTGTGGGAGGAACTGATTGATCATAAGACATGATTCACTAAAATCGTTTATTTGTCACAATATTCTACACAAACACAATAATAATCCAATTAAAATAGTTTTGATCAATTACTAGAGCACGAAAGTGAGACCAGTTAGCAAGGGGATAATATTTACAGACATTCAACTAAACTCTACAATAACTTATACAAGCTCTCTTTTTACTCGGACGCGCACTAACAATTTACTCTCTAACTTCTATTTAAATAATGAGCACAATACCCGAACTCTTGTAATTCAAAAGTCCTATGGCAGAAGTTTTGAACTCTAAAGGTTGGCTTGATCACCTCGCATCCGAGCGATCCTCACTTTGGTAATCTTCAATTCTCCTTTAATAATCTTAGATTCCCACTTCACTAACTCTCAAAACTCGCGAATACAGAATTTATATAATAAACTTAATTTGCATAATCACGTTTTCTGACCTTCGGTGAAAGTTGGTTGAAATAATTATTTTCCTTAAAGATTCCCCAAGAACTTAGTAGAGCCGTTTATGGATCCGTCACAATTTTATTTGTTCTATACCTTACTTCACTTTGAGTTACTCATACCCCCGACTTTGCACACTTTCATTTACATCCTTTTAAATTAGAAACGAAGCAATACATTACAAAATAGTGTGATTCGCATGTTTCACTGTCCTCAACTCAACATTTTATGAATCTTTTTAACACGCTTTTTAGGGTTTGCAGCCCCGGTATCACGGGAATCCGGGATTAAAAAAACAACGGGATCCCGGGATTAAAATAACTAATCCTGGAATTTAATTTTTGTCTGAATTATGTTGTAATTTTTTTTCAAAATATTGTGAATCTGGTATTACATTTAATGTATCTTATTTACTTTTTTGTACTGTATACATTTAATGTCAGCTTTCTTAAGTGTTGAACCTTGAAGGGTTCGAGGTGGGTGTGTATGTTAAACCGTGAAATTTGATATAATTTCTCTTATTTCCTTCTGTAACTTTCTCTCCATTGCGAGTGGGGTCAGAAAACGGACATTTCTCCCACCCTTAGGATGCTCGGTGTAAGCTAACTTAGACATAGACAATTAGAATTTTTGGAAGACAACTAGAAGGGTTTCAGCCTCCGGATCCCGGAATTCTGAAACCCAGGGATCCCGGTGTTATTTCCAATCCCAAAAAATCCCAGGATTAAAGTAACTAATTTCGAGATTTAATTTTTGTCTGAATTATACTTAAAAATTTTCTAAGAATTTAATTCTTCAAAAATTTATTTTTGGTTTATGAAATATGCACGTACAATTTTTTGTGTGCAATTATAAGTACTATAGGTAAAAAAAAATATATGCACAGCTCTTATTTCTCGTATGGGAGAACGTCGCACAGATCTAAGTGGCTCATTGCAATGCTTACACAATAATATAAGCAACCAAGAGTAGATTTTTTCACAGTTCCTTCTTAAATTAAATGCCGTTAATTAACAGCTGACCAGCTTGGAAGACTTGAGACACTTCAAATCCTATTGCATTACTAACAGCTCATGCAACTGGATCTTTAATTTCAAATGACATAACACTTGAAATTGATTCACAGTCTGATTCAATAACTGCATCAATTTTTTACAAAACCTTTAACGCGATATGTGGTACCATCGTCACATTTTTTTTTATTTTTAATATTTGATATTTTGTTTTGATTGTATTTTATAAAAGTTCATATTTAATAATAATTCCATACAAAAATGGTTTTAGTTTGTTGCAAAATGTTTGTAAAATTTAAATTTTTTGAACTTCTTTAAACATTTTTTAAATTTCTAAAGCTTTTTTAAATTTGTCTCTTTTCCTTCAAATTTTTTTTCCAAGTACCTTATAATATACTACATAAAACTGTGCATTGGATTTTTTTCTGCTGCTGCTCTTTATTTTTTTTATTAATTTTTTTATAGTTAAACTTCGAAAATTCACAAAAAAACACTAATTTTGATATTTTTTAGAAAAGTACTAAACATGTTAGAGCTAATTCCATGCACACTTTTACATAACATACATTTCAGAACATGTATAAAAAATCTCAAACTATACTTCAACTATCAAAAAAGCCTTAGGGTTTTGAATGATAGCAGGTGTTCAAAAATTGAACATGGAGAAATATGTTTTTGGAGTTTTCATTCCTTGTGTAGCAAGATATAATATCAATCGAATAATCTGAAACTTTTATGAAATGTTAATTAGCTTATTTAAAACTGCTTACCATAAAAAATTGCACAAATGTAGAACAATTAAACAGTTAACTGCCATAATGAATATATAGAAGAAAACGAATGAATGATCAATATTTCATAAAACTTTATCGTAATAATTATAAAAAAAAACAAATAAATACACACACTTCAGAGCTAATTCCATGCTCAGAGCTAATGTACAGCATGTACAAAAGATGTTTATGCCTTTATTTTTTATTTCCATGATATTAAAAGCCTTTGCCTGTTAAATATTGTACACGAAAGAAAGCAAAATCAAATAGCAATTTATAGGTAAAATATATCAAAATCTAAGAACTGCATCTGTGCATTTGCTTAAAAAAATATCTTAAAATATTTTAATAAGAAAAGTGTTGAATTTCACACACATGGGATATATATATATCACCGAAAACAAATATATAAAAATCTGAGAGTTTTTCTATTATTGCGAATTAGATTTTTAATTATCTGAGTTATCAAAATGAAATTTAGTATTTGTGCTTTGGGGAATCCATTTTGAAGTTTTAATTTCATTCATAATAATATCATAAAAAGCACGAACAACTTTTAAATTTGGACCAAATCCATTTGATCTTCCCAATAGACAATTCACAAACTAGAATTTTTTTGCATGAATTGCTCAATTCTATCTTGAAATGATTTGTTACTGCATATAAAATGTCAGTCTCATTTACGCGCGGTAGAAAAATATTTAATTCATTTTTTATCACGTTCTTTTCTAGCAGATAATCTGAAATGTGGTTGTGGTAGTTGCTGTTCAGCATCCAATATTGCTCCATAACTTGATAAAAAATGCAGTTAAAGCTTTGAAATTTTGCAAGCATGTTTATAAAGATTCGAGGTATCAAATAAGCCAATAAAATTCTTTTCGACAGTTTAATGATTTTTATTGTATCATATCGTCTTAAGTGCAGCAGAAGAACTAAACAAAGTTATCAAAGAGATATATGCACCAATGTAGTCTATTAGATTTGAGACACTGTTATCAAAAATTCAAAAAGAAATGTATCATTTTTGAAAATGGAGGGAGACGTGGCGACTACCTGAAAAGAACATACTGTTACTTAATGACGATAATACCTACTAGTAAAGAATTCAAAAGTGCATTTTCTTTGACAGGAAAATTTCAAACAAAAAAAGAATCCGTTTCAACGATGGAATGCAGGAGGAGCTGTGTTTTTATAAACTTATTTACAGAAACACAAGAAATGCTTTTTTTTTGTTGTTGCTGCTAATGCCACCTGTCTGACGTAGTCAGATCGAGGCCCACGAAATTCATCATGGCATCGGGCTATATTTTATGCCTGTCGTTAGCCGTAGCTTTGAGCACCATGCAGGTGACAGTATGATTTGGCTCGGTTCCACCCTAATTTTGTGGGAGAATACCCTGGGAGTAGTCAGGGGCTCCCACCTCTCTTTCCCTTCCATCAGGCTCACGAGAGGACTTGCGAATCGACGGCTATTTAAAAAGTACCCCCTTGCCGCGAAGGGGCACTATCCTTTTTCAAACATCCATGCATTCTCCGGGATTGGAACCCAGGTCCTACGGCACAGCAGTCAGAGTCGCTAACCACTATACTGGTTAGGTGACTTCTTTTTTTAAAAAAAATTCATTATGAACTATTTGTATTTGTTTTTTAATATGAATTAATTTTTTTTATTTGTTTCATTAAAATAATATTAAATCAATTTTTAATTATATTTCCAGTTTTATTATGCAATTTCAACTATGCTAATATGTAAGTATTTTTATTAAATAGTCCAATCCTAATCCCGGGACCAATCTCGGATCCCGGGATTTGCATAATGTAATCCCGAAATCCCGGAATTGGAAATATGACATGGGATTGCAAACCCTAACGCTTTTATAAATTTTACTTGTATGTAACGGAATCTTAGAACTCGATTTTTACCCACTTTAAAAGATCGAATTAATTCGAAATTTTGCAAACTTGTCAAGGGCCGATGCCGATACAATAATTTCATTATTTTGCTCCATTGTTCTTATCAGGATCGTCAGGAATAACGATAATCAGATTTGGCTACAATTCCATTTACCACTTCCAGATTTGGCGACTAATTCCAGATTTAGCGACTAAAAGAATAAGGTGTAACTAAAGCGAGTGTTTTTAGTTTTTTGTTAAAAATATGCAAGTGTAAAATACACTTGTGGTTACTATAAAAAAAAAAAAGTGTTCTTTATGTGAGAAAGTGGAGGGTGAGTGTATGTTAGAAATAGCTTACCATAATATAAACATTTTTCTGAAAATGAAAATAAATAAAGGCTCGTAAATGTGAAAAAAAATTTATCATCTAACTGCTAAATATTTTTTATTTTTATAAAGCAATACGTTTAGAAGTGATGATACGAATTAACATTATAGCAATACGTAAAAAAGGATAGTACGATTGACACTTTATAATACCATGCTATTATTAACTCGCTTTCTTGAATGTTTGTCCGGGTGGAATTTTGTAATTGGTTAAACTGTGTGACTTTTCGATGAGTTACAGATTTGAAATTTGGACCATAGCTCAGAAGTAGATAACAATGCATAAAAATGTGAAAAAAGAAGAAAAAAATAAAAACGAAAAGGAGGAACTTTATACTTTTTAGTCCGTTATAAAAACATGGTGCATTAAATTTTTTGACCTGTTCTATAGAGGCGGAATCTAATATAACGATACGGGACTCATCCGAGGCCCCGTAAACGGAGAGAATAAATACACTTCAGACCCTTTAATTAATATCCATTGAAGAGCAAGACTAATTCCAGCAGCCACGTAATCCTGGCTCCAAATATCAAACTCAAGGATAATTCAACAATGAATAAATGATAGTTTAAAAAACTAAAAAACACGCTTTTATTGTAGATCGAACTAAAAAAATGAAAAATAAATTATAGTTTAAAAAAAAACTAAAGAACACGCTAACACGCTGTTATAGTGATTCGAACTAAAAAAAAACAATTCTAATATAAGAATAAAATGATGATCAAGAAAATTAATGTCATTGGGGTAAAAGCGTGGGGTGCTTTGTACTACATTTTTACACTAACTCAGGTAAAAATTCACCTTCATTTCGGAATAGAAGTTAGAAACTATAACAATTGATATATTTATAGACCCCCCCCCGTTTTTACCCCCAATGACATTAATTTTCTCGTTCATCATTTTATTCTTATAGTAAGAATTATTTTTTTACTTTTTAGTTCGAATCACTATAAAAGCGAGTTCTTTAGTTTTTTTAAACTATAATTTATTTCTAACACATACTATGACTCTTCAGCGAAAAATATAATGGCAATTACAGTAAACTCTCTAATATCCAGGATGTACGGGAAGTACCAGTTATAAGGACAACAAAGTCGAACAACAATTAAAAAACTAGCATTTATTTCTTTATTACTGTTTGAAACAGGCAATGTCATCGTATACTTCATATTTTTGATAGTTTTTTTGCTAAATAGGGCTTTACGAATTTTTCAAATTTAATTTTTTCTTGCAATCACATTTAAGTCATTTCAAGTTGGCGTGTACATTTTGTCTTCGAACGCTCTTCCCATTCCAGAGTGAGGCTCCAATGGACAATCCTTCCACCCTCATGAAATGCAAGGTGATGGACCAAAACTGGACTCCCGATATCCACTGATATCGATGGCATTGAAAAAGATCTAACTGAGACCAAGGCTTCACCTTTGAAAAGGTAGCCCAACTGACGAAGGCCAAATCAAAGCATAAACTCCCCATTTTTATGGTGGAACTAACCAATAGACCGGATTCCTCTGATATTTTTAAATTAAAAACCTGCTGCCACCTAATGATTAAGATCGACTCATTCAACAGACGGCCGGGGATTACTCAGTGTTACAATTGTAACCTGTTTAATCACTCGTCCAAATACTGCTATATGCGTGCTAGATGCCTCAAATGCGGGCAGGAGCACAGAACGAAGGACTGCGATATTAAGGAAAAACTTGATAATCCAACATGTATCAATTGCAAAGAAGTAAGCCACCTGGCCAGTTCGCTTAGCTGCCCCAAATACCCCCAAATTAAAAAGAAAACAACCAACCAAGTTCAGAATAAAAACGAAAACAGGAATCTGTTTCAAGCCGAAAAGGCCACCGCAAAGGATTTGTACTATGCCGATGCCCTCCAAGGCACAAATTCCCTAACTAAACCAAGTACTCCACAACCCGACACACAGACAACAACCCAACGCCAAAACTCCCCCCCCCCACCCCACAACTAACGAAAACACTAATGAAAAGCCCTTCGGAATAATGGACGCCATGTTCGAAATTAAAAAACTCTTCGCTGATTACCCATTCATTTTGGAACTGGGGAAACAGCTAAGAGCGGCCAAGGGAAAAGACAGGATAGAAGTATTCTACCAACATGTAATGGAAAATTATGAGTAGTTGGTCTACTGTAACAAATTGCAAAAACTACATAAAAACCTCACAGCAAAACCGCAAACTCTTCAACACTCACCCGAGTACACTAGACCTCCCAATGGGAGTCGAGTTGCCCGTCCAATAGGAAAGCTTGCTCTCCTACCCTCCGAAGATTTTGCCTTCCTCCGAGCCATTCTAAACCCCTGTTACATCACCTACTCCCCGATAATTCCCCCCCCCCCAATTCTTCAGACATCTCATCTATACTCAGACAATCCACCGACAAAAAGACATTTTAACTCACCTTACACATGGAAATTTTACATTTCAAATCATAACAAAAAAGGGCAAACTATAAGACGAATGCTTACCACCCAACTTGAAAAGATAGGAGATTATGATCTCGACAGAGATCGAGTGTTCCATTTAAATGTTCAACACCTGACCAAAACTGGTCAAAAGGGAAGGAGAGTGATTTGAAAGGGAGAGAACGAGACTTGTGACGGGGTGTTTCTTTTTTGAGTGTAACCCATATAGTTTGAATATTACCTGCTCCCAGCAGGGAAGCTTAAACTCTTGTCGTGAGTTAACTGGGGGGGGGAGGTGCTTTGGTTTGGCTTTTTCTTAGCCTTTTGCTGCATTTGTGATCATGATTGATTATAAAAATTAAGTGTTAATTTAAAAGAGAATAAATCATGGTAGTTAATAAAATACATTTTCAAGTTTAAAAGTTGATGATGATTTAGTTGAGAGTGTTGTTAAATTAATGTGTGGAGTGTTGTCGTTTTCTAAATATTGCTTTACTGTGCCGACCGCTGCTTTGAGCGGCCAGCTGAGAGTAACCCAGCGTTTCTCAAACTGTGGGGCACGCCCGCTAGAGGGACGTGATAATCTTAAGTGGGAGGGGGGAGCGAGCATATCGAAAATAAAGGATTATTTAAAAAATATATATCAATTTACTGAAATGAAGCAAAACAAAATACATTCTGAACTATGAAAAGTAACATAATACTTATTCTGTGACTTAAAAGTATAATTTAAAATATTCATTACTTAAAGTAACATTTTCAAAACTTAATACTATATCAGTAATTTGTACAGTTTATAATTAGGTCGTTTTGTAGCCCTCTAGCGTCAAATGTACATTATTATAACATTCAGTGCATTGTCGTTGTATGCAGGGGGCGGTGAAATTTCTGATTAAAAATGGATCACCAATACTTAATGTTTTGAGAAGCACTAGATTATAAAACTAGATATTTGAGAAGTACTAGAACTGCCACACATTATAATGTAACTAAATTATAATGTGTGGCAGAGTTTATACAGTCCACTGAGAAGATATTATGCTTTAGTCTTACGAATTTACTCTATTGTAGAATAACCACTTGTGATCCCAATAGATTATAAATAATTTTTAGTGCTCCGCTATTTAAAGACTTGATATGTGTGTGCTATATAACACATTTATTACTTACTCTCTTCACTGGTGTGAAATCTTTATTTGTGAGATTTTGCACAGTCTGGGTTATGCATCTCTCTCTCTCTCTCTTATATTAGTTTATCGTCATTTAATATTTCTTTAAAAAAATATTGTCCATTGGTTTAATTAATATTGCATTTCTTCATCATCAAAATTATCTAGGCTTCTTAATGTATTCAAAATAGCTTGTTGTTGCCGTGTGTTTCGTACTAGGATACATACGAAAGATAAGAGATAGATGAACAGAAATCATGCGATGCAATCAGAGAAGGAGAGAGAGAGAGAGAAAAATATAAATTTTTATTACAAACGATGATCCCCCAGCATAGAGCAAACGAGGTACGCTCTTTTTCCTTTCGCGAGCTGGGAATTAATTTCAAGCGAAAAAATACGATTTCTTTTCCCGAAGATACATCCATGCCTTTTTCGTGATTCGAACCCGAGTCCACTCGATTACAAGCCGAGTGTCATAACCACCATCCTGGGTGAGGCGGCTCAAAATAGTCTCAATTGAGTTTAAGAAATTATTATTTGTAATATACTATATAATAAAATTTATATATGGAGATTTTGTTTGAAAATTTTAAAAAATCAATAAATATGTTAATAAAAATTAATTATTTTTATATAGTATTGTCTCATATTTTTATGCTTCTGCCAGTTGACGAGGACGACACTCGAGTTAGTACCATGTTCCTTAAACTTCCTCACTATGACAATGTGAAGATTTTAAAATTTACTTGCTTCCTCGGGAGAACCGAGCCTCAAAAAGAATTTAACGTTCATTGACTCCTCTATATGACGGGACTTCATTGAGGTCTGGAATCGAACCCAAGACTTGACACAAAGAATGCCGTCTACGATCATGACCATTTAGCTAAAGAGACCATACGACTATCTTGAAATGCTGGTACTTAACAATTTATGTTTCTAAATGTGTTATTTATTCTCAAAAGTTTTAAGTATTTCTACTGTGATGTAATATATATCTTTTTGAGAAATTTCGAGAAATTCCTAGGAATGTTTTCAATTTGGTAACATTATAAATTACTGTCTTCCAAGACTGATTATCTTTAAATAGCTATTTCAAAATAAAAATATCATTTTATTTTCTACTAAAGTCACCATTCACTTTAAATATTTTTTGATGGTTTTTTGAACTATAAAATAAATAATTTTTAATACACTAAATAAGCAAAAAACTGAAAAAATTATATTGATTAATTTAAATATACTGGTTATTTCTTAAAAATGCTAAGCTACATTTTTGTTCCAATAAACAAAATATGATCACACTGATGAATTTGAAATGAATTAGAATCTATCATATTAACAAATAATAAATTTAAATTAAATTTATTTGAGAGAGTTTTCTTTATTATATATTATTGTTAATCACATTTATAAGACTTAACCTATAAACTTAAACTTAAAATAACTATTCTTACTAGTTATAACAATCTACAACAAATCACATTTCGTTTTAATTTAATTCTTAAGTCACACTAACAGAACTATTACACTATTTATAATTTAAGAGATTTAACAATAATGAGATCCTTTCAATCGTTCTATTCAATACAGCCGCACTAACATTGAACAGTTTGTTAGACACTATTTACTTGTGGAAACAGATTATAGTATGGAAATTACACACGCAGCGATCTATGCATGCCACTCACAGGCATGAGCTGAGAGCAAGCGTTCGCATAGAAATCTCATAACACTGCATATTATCTACTGTCAACTAGAACTCACTCTCTGTCATGAAGTAAATCATAGTTGTTCAGCCTCAAAAGTTTGTATCAAATTTAATTTAACGTGATTTTCTGAAGCTTTACTAAGATTTTATGAGTCATATTTATCTAAATATTAATACAATGACATAAATCTATTGTACACATTTTCAAAATGTTTCTTGAAATATACAGATGCGCTTGAGTGATATTTTAAAATAACTAAATAAGTTGAATGGATTCTACTTTAAAATTTTTACAGCGAAGTTTTATAAATTGCTGCAACATTTTGAGTTCATAAATAACATTTCTAAAAATTTAAAATAATTCTTTCTGCAAATGGTACACGCTAAATTTAGTAATAATTTAGATGTAAACAATAGTTGAACAAAATCTCAGAAAAAATGTATGGTAATAAACTGCTCATAAGAAATTTCCAGTTTTAGAATTTCAATAATAGACATTTATTAAAAGCATTCTTTTTAATGTTTCCTACAATATTTATGTATTTGCATAAGGAGTTTTCGTACGACTCTATGTGTATAAATATAGATCATGGCGAAACTTTAGATAAGACACATTACATAGCAAAAAAACACACAAAAAAAAACAGAATTATTTAAGACTAGTATTATTAAGAAAATTAAATTTAAAATATCTTTTTTAAAATTTTTTATTTTCAATTAATGACTAAAGAGGAAAAATCAAAATCCCCAAATTGTATAAAATTTATCTTATCGTTGAGTGCTTACATAATTCGTATTAATGTTACATATAAAGTTGCATAACTCTCACGGATTCATATTAAAATAATTGATCGTAATCTGTTTTTAAAATGTAATTTCTATTAAATTTATTATCTCTACAATATTTTTAGAACGTTTTTCACGTAGTGTAAAAAAATTGCTATTAGGACGCAAATTTCGTCTTCGTCTTCATCCTCGTCTTCGTTCCATATTTTGTCGAACCTTTTTCTCAGCCAATAAGTAACCGATTGATCTCGGGTTTTCGGCATTTGGTCGCATTTGTGCCCTAGATGAGCCGAATCATATTTAAATTTAATAATTTTTAAATTTTTTTTATTTTTTATTTTTTTTAAGTATAGTACACTACTTTCTGTTAGTAAAAAGTTCATTAGTTGCATTATTGTAAAATACAACACGTGAAAAACGCGCTAAAACTACTTGGGCATGCCAATGATTGATATCTTGTTTTCTTAATTTTGGAATTTAAGAAATCAAAATTTTTTTCTGAAACGAAAACATTATATCGTTTATTTTCGCAATCAAATTTTATTATTCAGTTTTCGAAACATTTTCATACCTGGGATTAATTATTAGATTATTTTTTTAGTTATTAATTCTGAGTACCTAAACCACTTTTATGAAAATGTTTATTAAACTTAGTTTTATTTAATGATTAAAATTTATTTCTAAATATATTCCTTTCTATATAATAAGACGTGAGGCAATAATTTAGGGATTTCAACTCTTGAGATTTAGTGCATTCACATTCCATATATATATATATATATATATATAGCAGTAAATAATTCAAAAGAAGACTAATAAATCCCAAGAATCCTAAGATCAGACCGGAAGAACCAAGAACATGGAACCATGACAAACTAAAAAAGAGAAATGTAGCTAGAGGGGAAAACTATTAGGATTTCTCGAGCTGTCACTGGTTTAGGACAGTGAAACAGGATTAAACATTGTTAGTGAGATCTCAACCTTCTCCTGCAGCAGAAATTTTTTCTACATAATAGCTCCCAGTATAAACTAAGGCAAAAGCCTAAAACCCACGTGGGTGAATATAACAGCAATAGAATAGAAATTGCAATATTAAATTACCATAGGAATCCGGAAGAAATAGACAAATATAAATATGTATAAACAAAAATATTTGCAAGAGAGGTTAATAATGAATATAACCATAATTAACAATAATGTAAATGAGCAAAGAAACTCTAATCTTACCCGATGTATACAGATTCCACAAATGTACTGACTCAATACATTAAAAAAAAAACTCAGCAATACTAAGAATAAAGGCGCCATCTATATATATTTTTTAGTAACTAACTTAATATAAGCATATATTAAGAATATTATATATTATAGACTAAATATTAAGAAATATAACAAGAAAATATATACTATAAAATAAATAGAAATGAATACTTAAAATAAAAATAATTAAATAGCTATAATTTTGATGACATATATTTATAAATAAAATTAGCTGGATAGTTATAGTCTAGGCAACTTTAAAAGAATTTTTTATAATTATTAATTCTCAATACTTCTTCAGATACTAAATCATTATTTCTTTTATATAATTAGAATATATTTCTAAAAATTGAAATGTGAGGGTACTATTCCAATATGGCATTTTTATAACATTAAAATCAAAAGAGTCTCTTTTATCAAAAATATTACTTTCTAGCATATTATTTCAACTTTAATCTAGATCAAGGAATTTGCTGACTCTATATTGCAATTGGTTTTAATAATTTCAGGTAGGTTGGATAATAATTAAATATAGAGTAAAGTCAACTTTATTACTGAAAATAATTAGATCATCGATGTATCTAAAAAAGTAACAAGAGTCTGTATCAATTTTTTCATTCTCGTAATAGTGTAAATAGATATTAGCCAGACTATTACTAGCTGGGCCACCCTGTGGCAGACCTATATAAACCACTATTTTATTTGAATAATCACTTAAGTAATTTAAATTACATTTTCAGTAAAACATTTAATTTCTAATGTAATACTTTCAAAGGAAAAAAAAGCGTGAATTAAGCAAACTATTGAATATATATTTAGTACCAGATTTGAAGCAAAGCTTTCTATCTAATAATTATGAGTATATAAACTTTAAACAAAATTAATTTTATATATGTTTATTCTTTTGAAACAATTGAATCCTACAAAAAGTGTCAACAGAAACGTAATTATTAGTTAATAATTAATTTTTATCTTCGTATAAAATATATTGAGTTTCAAAAATGCAATTATGATAATTCATTTTGTTAATTATTTAGTGTTTAGTGAACTGAATTTAAAAAAGTAATCTTAGAGCAACAAAAAAAAAAGACAAGTGTGTATATACACTAAACACATTATTATTCTTTAAAATATATATTTAAATGGAAATGGAATTATAATTAAAAAAGAAATATAGTTTATGAATAGCTTCGAAGCATTGTTCATACAGTCTTTTATATTCCTGTTTAAGAAAATAATATTATAAGTAATTCAGCTTTTGGATATTATTGTTTGAAAACGCAATTTTTTAAAGGGAAAAAATGTTTGTTTTACAAAAGATTTGGAGTTTATGATATTATTTTAAAGTATTTATAAGTTAGTTATTAACGAGAATAATGCAATTTATATTTTTATTACTTCTCATTATTTTTCTCTTTATTTTAATATGTAATTCATAAACATAAAAATGTAATATTAACAAAATGTAATAGAATAATGTTTTGTAATCACTCATATTTTCTTCGTGCTTGTTCATATGTTAAAGTATACTATGATGTTTGTTTTAATGTTTAAATTTTAAAATCTTTATTTTGTATATTAAAAAAAGTGGGGAGGTATTCCGTATATTTCATATCAGAAAACAAATTATAAAAATCTGATAATTTTTAATATTTTGTGTTCAATTCTTATTTCATTTTTCAGTACTATGCGCTGAATATATATAGTTATTAATATATGTTTCTCTAAAACATCTTTATATTGCTTTTGAATACAGGAATAATATACGTTTCCATTTATAAATAATAAAATTGGTTTCTTCAAATATATTTTTTACTTTTTTGAAACATGTATTTGAAATGCTCATATGGAAATTCAAAGAAAAAAAAACACACACGTATATTCTTAAAGTTGTTCTGAATGATAAGTATAGTTATTAGATCTTTTATTATTTATTATCTTATTGAATATATTACGGAACAGGATTGTACTACTCGCACATTTCTCTAATAGCCGTAACTAGTATAATTACACAGATCTTCGTAATATCTAATTTCACCTTTAATGGATATGTCCTTTACTGTCCGAAATATAATATCATGCAGTCTGAAGTAGTGTCTTTTGAAATATAAATTAATTATGCATTCAGTAAACAGACCTTGGAGATCGTTAATTAAAATAACATGCAAATAAGATATAAAATACGGTACTGGAAGAACTTTTGAAAAGCTTTGAGCTGTTGCAATCATTCTAGTTATTAAAAAAAAACCTAAATTTTTTAATATATGAAAAATTGGAGCTTGTATTAGGTAACATTTTGTAAAAAAATTCAGAAAAAATAATTTTTATATCTTGGTTTTGTTATGAGAAAACATCTTATATATGTATATATATTATATTAGTGAAATGCACATACGAACCTTATAAGTAGGAATATTTTTAATATTGAAATTATGCATTTTTATCAAAAGTTAAAACATTTTAAAAGTATATAAGACCAATATATTCATTTCAAATATTAGTAAAACCTCACAGAAAATGTATAATTAAATCAGTAGTTATACAATAAAAAATGAATTACATGTTAATTTCATTATCATACAATGAATAGTCGAACTTAAATAGTAATTTTGAAACAATACGTAATGTTTCGTAGTGGATATATTTCGAAATATTCCACAATTTTTTAAGTATAATCATTAAAATACTTTGCTGAATAATTGCTGGAAAAATGTCTATGCTTCATTAGATATCTACCTCATTAAATATTACACTGTTTGTAATAAATAAAAATATGAAATAAAACGATTAATTTCGATAATTAAACTTTAAATGCTTCTCCCAAACTAATAAATTTAAAAATTCAATTGAATTTAATTGCGTGTAATTAATTTCATAAATTAATCTCTAATTTCATTCTGAATAATCCTAACAAACAAGAAATATTTTTTTAAAAAATTCAAAATTATTCAAATAACTCCTCAGCTTAGTTTTTAAAAATGTATCTCATTAATAGGGAAATAAATATCATTTAAGCATGCATATAAGTGAAATGAATTATGCAGATTGAAAATCTGAGTTCATTAACTTTGCAATCCGTTTTATTAATATGACGTTTTAGTGGTTAATTTTACGCTTTCTAAGGGGAATTATTATTTTCAGCACGAAATAAGTTTAATCTCATTTAATGAACATGTAGAGAGTTATTCAATTAGAGTAAATTGCGTTACTCGTGAGATTTAGGCTGTTTTCTATTTGATATTTTTCCTTTTTTAATCTTTTTAGCATTCTGAAACTAAAGCAATTTCGGTATATCTTTCTGGATATGAGGTACTATACACTTATTTTCCGATAATTATTTGCATCTAATAAAGAACTCGCAGATAAGATAAAATATCTTCATTATACAGCAAGAAATAAAGTATTTTTCTTGAAGAAGCTTTACAAGAATGTGTTATATAAATTACTTTGAATTAATTTAACAATGTTATTCAGCCATATTAAGAAGTCCGTTTTTTATTCCAATATCTTATACAAAAAAATCATTATTTGGATTTATATTACATGTTAACACATTTGTTTATGTAATTTTAGTTCATTTAATAAAATATCTTTTTTCTCCCTACTAAATAAAAATGCTTATTATTGCAATTAATATTTATCATGATACAAAATTAAACTGTGTATTTGTAATCAAAGCTCATTCTCAGTTAGGTGCTTAAAGCGTCTTTTACCAGGAATATTTTCTAATGGGCATGATATAAGCAACGATGACATTTTTTAACAGAGAGCTATGCAATTTTAGAAGATATCCATTTACGATCAATACAATAAAAAGCTATTCAACCAATACAGTTAGGGGAAGTCACAAGACTTACTATGTGAATCTGACAAGTTGCTTTCATTCTTTTTCAGACAAAGTTTTGAACCACTCTGTCAGTAAAGAATTCTCTGCTGTGTTTCATGTTAAATGCGTTCTTTTTTTACATTTACGTTATGGTTTTTTCATCTTTTAACTACTATATGTGTAATATGTATATTTCATGCTTAACCCCTTATATATTTAATTTTTTTCTAATAGGGCTGCGGATAGGTATTTACCATTGTAGACATAGTACATTCCCCGGGAGTTGATATAAATTTTAAGTGCGGCATCATATATAGATAGAATAGCAATCGCCGCAATGTAATTTTGACGACTAGTGTCCTCCACAGAGAAATGCACCTCGCCTCTGATGTTGCGAAATGGTACTAGAAATTTTAATTCTGCTGGGAGCACCAAGCCAAACAGGCACTCTAGGGATCTGTTACATTTCGCATATGCATACGACATAAACAGGGCTGTTGATTTTCTGCAGCAGGAAAATCCATCGACTTGACTTGGAGTTAAACATGCAACCTTAGGGGTCTAAAAAACAAGCCATGAACAAGCTACGCCACACAACCGTTTTACACACACACACACAAACTGCTTACAGAGTTGTTTTTTTAAGTAATTCGTAATTTTTTAAAAAAAATTCATATCAACTAATAATAACATTTTTTTTTTCCAAAAATTATAAAAATTACGAATTTTTTTTACATTTAGGACAACTTTTAAACCTAATTACTTAAAAATTATCAAAATTAACAATAACAAACTTTCTACGGAATATCTGGATATAATTTTAAATATTACTTATCATATGTTTATTTAACAACATTTCATTCCGAAACAATATGTTGTAGTCATACTAATTTATAGCAATATAATGTTTAAGTGTTTGTAACGTACAATTTATTTAGTTTAATAAAGATAGGATAAAACGAACATTTTAAAGAATATGCTGTTTAGATCATATCTATCTAGTCTTCTAAATTTTTTAGACTTATATTTATAATAAGTTTAGTAATGTATCGTTTATTAATTTGCATCTTAATATATTTTATTTACTTAATTTGAATAT
>BMAO01036231.1:0-18507 GCA_019973975.1 Trichonephila clavata
CAGTGGACAGTAAACAATTTTTTTTTTAATTTGTTACACACATGCTCCAATTTTGACTGGCCAGTATTTAAGTTATAACTAAAACCATATAAAAATTTGGTGAGAAAAATGAGTAGTTTTTAAGAATTTAAAATTAAAAAAAAAAATTTAACGATAATTTAAAAATTTAAAACGTTCCCTGCGTTTTGATTTTTTTAAAAATTTCATATTTTTAACTGATTTAACTTCTTTAAGCAATTCTTTAGAAATTTATGCATGTAAAGTAATGTTTTATATGATAATTTACAAAGTATGGGTAAACGCAAATTTTTATATGAAATTTTCAAGAATTTAATGACTTTATACATAAAAAACTTTAATTTCTTCTTTCACCCTATCACTATTACTATAATGCATCCAAGAAGTTATAATTACATATTAGAAGAATACTTTTGGAAAAGTTTTTGTTATAATTGGACAAAAATTGCAACGCATGGAACATTTTGAATTTTGGTTTCGAGGCAATTTTTGATTTTGAGAAAAACTGTTTTTTTTATTTTAAAGGAAAATTAACTTAGCTTTTTTAAAAAAATGAAGATATAAATATAAATTTGAAAATATAAAAACACTAATATCATAACAAATGTAATATAAGTGCAGAATATATACATATAAGGCAATATTATTGTAACAGTCACATCGACGTGTGGTCACAAAGTGATAAAATTGAAAAGTAAGCTGAACTTTCTAATAATATCAGAAGTAAATTAGCAGAATGTTTCCATTATTATTTTTCTCAACCGGATAATATATTAATATTTCATAAATCACAATAAGTAAAAATAAAGTATTTCAATAGGATTTACAAAAATTCAAAAACAGTTTCGAGGCAAATTTTTGATTTTGAGAGAAACAACTATTTTGATTTTATAAGAAAATAACTGATTTTTTAAAAAAAATTAAAGATATATAGTATAATTTGAAAAACTAATATCATATAAACATAAGATAGGTGCAGAATATATATATAAAAGATTCTGCAATATTTATTGAAACAGTCACATTAGTATGCGTGGATATATATAGTGATAAAAATTGAAAAATTAGCTAGAACTTTCTAAATAATATCTATAAAGTAAATTAGTAGAATGTATTTAATCAACAGATAATAAATATATATTTCGTAATCACAATGAGTAAAAATAAAGTCTTTCAATACAATTAAATTATAAAAATGCAAAACAGTAATAAATTCAATTACACATTAAAAGAAAACTGTCGCTAATCGAAAAAAATTAAAAGCACCGGCATTATACCTACATCTTTATTAGTAGTATTTCTTTTCCTTTTCTCTTCTTTTCACAGAAATGTTTTTGAAAATGCGTCGTTTATCCTGTCTTTCAGCAATAGTCAAAGAAAAACTATCATTAAGGTTTGAGTCCTCTTTTGATTCAAGTGATTTACGTAGCAAATTGTGCTTTGACGGCATCCGTAACTGCTATTTCTAGCCTCCTTTTGGACACGAATACTCTTGGGCATTTTCGCCAAATGCAGCTATGTAGACTTTCATTACATTCTGCGTCTTGCCTCCTAGCATCTTTCAAGAATGGTGTCTGAAGCTAAACGTTGGTAAACAGGCATAATTTTTTCAACTACTTGTTGTGACAAGCAAGTTCTCATGGAACTATGTGACCCTGGGGTTTCACCTTTGGCTATTGCTCTTTTATAAAAACACCATGATGATCCCTTCAGGACACTTACCATGCGTAGGCTTTTCGTCAGTTGACGAGCAATGCATCAGGCTGGCATATATAGCAGTTTTCATTTTTTGGTATTAGGAACATTATCTTTTATAGCTTTTCTGTAGTAATTTTGCAACTTTGTTATATTTTTATCCGTAAGGCTTCCCTGCTTACGCCCACCAAGAGTCACCTTCTTCACCTTCCACTCTTTTACTTTGTTGCGTAACGATGTGCCTAGCATCTTCGCAACATGATTCAAGCACTCTTCCTTTTCGATTTTACCTCAGAACCATATACTTCATTTTCTGACAAAAATTGAAAAGTTTTCGAGTCGCCATCACTCAGCATGGAAACGAATCTCATTTGGGAATCACTTATTGACCGTCTCCACATAATTAGTGCAGCATGCATCTCCATGGCTCCAGACGTTCCATCGAAATTTTTGTCACACTCATCCATATGTCCTTTTTTGCCAAATGTGAAATTCCGCACTATCGGCTCCCATATCACGACCAGTAATTATGCAATTATGACAGTATTTCGACAATACTTCAAAGTCAAGAACAAGTCCACTACGGACATCGATAGATTATTCCTAATCCTAGTTAGATGTATGTCCTCACTTTTTGCCATGTACCGTCATATGACACACTCACGTCAATGATTTCCTGATATTTTAGAGAAGAATCAACTTTTATGTGAGCTTCTCTAGCTGCTTGACGTGACATTTCGAGCATTTTTTTCTTCACTTCTTTGTTTTTAACCGATAAGTTGTGCATGCATTTGGCAAATGTTTTTCTGTCCATTGTTGGCATGTTGAGCACAGATGAAAAGGTTTCCAAAGCAGCATGCCCTCTGCCTATAGATAGGAAGGCACTCACCAGCTTGCTGTTAATATGTGAATTTTTAGACTCCTCTTGGAAACTTGAATACACACTTCCATAGCTTTCATGGCATGATTCACATAAAAGTTCAATTTTTGCAGCATATCCCATGGATTGGTGTTGTTTTATAACAAGGGCACAGTTTGTACAATATTTGCAAGGAACTTTTTGCAATAGTTCAGAAAACACAGCCTTGTGGGTGAAAATATAACTTGCCTCAGGTTGGGAAGATGTACTTGGGTCAGATAATGGATCCCTCTGTAATATAAAACTGTTTTTTTTCATCAACAGTTTCAGGAGATTTCTGCCATCGCTTCTTGCTGTGTTCAGACAACATCTTCCTCCTTTTGGTAGGACGACCTTTTGGTTTCCTATATCTCGATGATATAAGATCCATACTAATAATTTTAAACAATAAATGCGATTTAAAAAGAGCTTTAGTTCTGAAAAGAACTTTTTGTTTTGGTAAAATCAATATAAGGTTTGAGTAAAGTTGAACGAAAATTGCAAGCCGAAGTTTGAACAAATTGTAAACAAATGTCAATTTAGGTCTCAGATACAGTTAAAGCAAAGTGTTGCCAACCTGAACTTGATAAATTAACATTTAAAAATAAAAATTAGTGAGGCTTTGTCTACAGTAAATAAAATTTTTCCTGTCAAAGTGCATGACAGCTACAATAGCATGACATTAGAAAATGTAAACAAAGGGGCGTGGTCATGGATGACTAATTCGAAACTACTCTATAACTCAGTAAAAATGCATAAAACCAAAAAAAAATTTTTGCGTTTGATAGAGAGGCTAATAAGATATTATAATCAGCAAAAAAAGTTTTTTCGATATTTTGGACAATTTTCCACATTTTAACTGTCCACTGTAGCCTTAAGGGATCCTACAAAAAACTATACTTCAGGGGAGATAATAATAATTGAAAATTAGTGCAAGAAGATACTATGTTTTCTAAAACCTTCTTTAGTTAACGGAAATAATTTATGTCCTCCGAATGCAGCATCGATATCCTAGTGATTATGATCAAGTGGAAATGGGTGATGTATCGCGATTTCGAATCATGTTGCTACTACAGACCCGTCGTGTAGAGTTTACCTTAAATCATTGTTTATTAAGGCTTATAAATTTCATCGAATATTTATGATAAAATAGATGATTTTAATTTTAACATACTTAAAGTGCCATTCTGGAATTAAAAATCATCCATTTCTGTAAATAAATACATTATTTTTAACTATATTTATCGTAATAATGTATTAGCGATAATATATATTTAAATTTTAATAACTTTATTAAAATTGGACATGGAAAATCTCAATCAAACTTAAGAAAACGCAAGGAAAACGCAAACAACTGCACCATATCAAGAAAATTTATTTGCAAAGAATATAAATATTAGTTACAGTTAAAATTGCAATAAGCATGTTGTATAAATATTTTAGAAAAAGGCAGTGCTAGAAATTTGTCATAAATCTCCTTGAAAATGTGCTAGTACGTTATATCCAAGACAATGATCAGAATTTTTTTTTATTTCTTAGCAACATTATATGTTATGACAATATTCTTGTTGGTAATACTATAAGGCAACTTTAAAAATTCGTTATTGATGATGGGCAGATAATTTAATATGGAAGAAAGTTTTTACTCGATGCAGTCGCAAATTTAGTAGATGTATGTAAAATTGACCCCATTAATCGGGAAGAAAGTTTTTCCTCGATGTAGTCACAAAAATAGTAGATAGATATAAAATTGACTCCGCAAATCGGAAATTAAATTTTTTCTCGATGTAATCAGAAAAATGGTAGATAAATGTAAAATTGACCCCTCTAATCGGGAAGAAAGTTTTTCCTCGATGTAGTCGCAAAAATAGTAGACACATGTTTAACTCATTCCGCTAATTGGGAAGAGAGTTTTTCCTCAAAGTCCTCGTTGCAGTCAAAAGTTTAGTGGATATAAGTGGAATTGACCCCACAGATCGGGAAGAAAGTTTTTCCTCGATGTAGTCGTAAAATAGTAGATACATGTAAAATTAGCCATGATAATAGAGAAGAAAACTTTTCCTTCTTGCTCTCTTGAATACGTATGTGTTGATTTGTTCCAGTATATTGCGTTTTAAGTTTTCCAGAGGCAGCGAAATAAGAAGACAAATATTACATGTTCTCTTGTCGATAATCGTTGAAATCTGTCCTGAAGTTGAGAAGGAAACTATACTATTAAATGAAGAACTGTCGGTAAGATTTTAAATATGCAAGAAAATTTAAGGATATTGTATGTTGTAGGATATTGCTGTATGGCTAAGGAGCCAGTTTAGCCTTCAAGTTCAACGCCATGCATAGTTGAAAAACGACCGTTGAATGTACCACTGGAGTTGGCTTGTTTTTCCTGCGAAAAATAGTTGTTCGAACAATATTTGGATCGTATGTAGTAGGCAGATCCAACGCTTCGCACATCTTCCACACAGAGTATGATCCTACGACAGGGGCAGTTGTCGTTTGATCTATACCTCTGTGTGGGGTTGGAGGCAAGGCTGTTGCTCCTATCAGTGGAACAAAGTTGACCTTCAGGTCCAGGGCCTCACATATCTTCCAGACGGTAACGGAGTGAACGATTGGAATATGTTCCTCTACAGTAGTCGCAGTTAAATCAGCAGGATCAGTCTCTGGTACGTTTCCATCAGAGTACTGTGTGGTGGAATAAAGTTTGAAAAGTTCCATCAACAAATCCAAAATGATGATCTCAAAAAAGGTGGGGAGATCATTCCGGAAAACCAGTGTCAAAAGACACTGAAAAAGGTGAAGAAACACCTCGAAGATCATACTCAAGATGATTCCGTAAAAAAAAACGGTAAAAATATCAAACGAGGTAAAATAGCAGTTAAATATCACAAATTGCGCAGGAGAATAGATTATTCAAATCGCTCAGTATAGCATCCAAATCAACATATGAAACAATAAATGAATTTTAAGGTAATGTTAATTTTAAGGTAATAATACTATGTTTTCTTTGTTGAAATGTAATGTTTATGGGCATTGTTATGTGGTTCCAAAATCTCACGCAACAATACAACATCTAACAAAACTTTGCAATTTTTAACAACAAAGAAATACTTTTTTCACTTTCTCTTAATGATGACATGTTTACCTAGATATATATAAATGTGTCATCATAAAATTTAATATACCACATACCACCTTTATTACTTTTAGACTTTGTAACATTATACGTATAGCGTCTTGTACAGGGTTATTCAAAATTTCCTCCGCAGGGTTATTCATATAGCGCTCCAAAAGAAATTTTGGAGCGCTATAGTAAAAAAAAAACTGAAACGAATACAGAAAAAAGAACATATGAAAAAAAAAGGGAACAAAAATATTTTATTTACATATTTTACAAGTGTTCTATATGTGAACCCTTAGTCATACAGCATACATCAGTACAATGGTCCAGTTCTTGCCACACTCTACTCCTCGTGATTCTATCAACGTTATTGACAGCACATATTATTTCAGCATTTCTATTCCATGTAGTTCTACTTCCTCACCTGGTAAAAAGAGTATGAAATCTTGGATCTAATGTAACAAAGTAAGTTTTCGGATAACACATATAACAAGGAAAAGATAAACGGAATTTACACTTTCTGTCATTAACGTTGATAGTACCATGTTGAATAGAGTAGGGCAGGAACTGGGCTATTACACACCGATACATGCCATGCGACCAAATGTTCATACATAGAACATCTTAAAGTACGTAAAAAAAACTTGAATATTTTCAGTATTATTTCATATGTTCTTTTCTGCTGTATTCGTCTCATTTTTTTACTACAGCGCTCAAAACATTGGAGGTAACTATAAAAAAGCCTATATTATTGGGTATTGCGATTATTGATAACAAAGAGTTTCAGTAATTTGGAGCCATATACATACATACAAACATACATACATACATACACATATATATATATATAATTTAATTCTTTAGTATTTCGTTACTTTTTAAATCTATTAATATAAACTTTTGCTTCAGTTTCTGAGAAACAAATCCATTGTATTAAAAATGAATAATTCGCATATTTTTTAATTGAAACTTTGCAAAAAGTTGTTATTAAAATGTATAGATCTTTAGATGATATATACTTCAAATTAATTTTTTCCTATCTCAAAACATTTAAAAATTAGTTAAATGTTAAAACGAATTTCTTTTAATCTTGGAATTTAATAGCGAAGCATAGGTTTGAAAAATCGCAATTGTAAAAAGGAAATTAACTTTTTATTTAGTATGTCATATAGATATTTGAAAAATTAAATATTCTATACACATGGAGGATATCTGCAAACTTTGAATTTGGTTCTGTATATCATTTGGAAAATATGAACAATGTTTGGACAAATTTATTCTGTGCTGGATACTTCATGAAGTTGTATATGAATTAATGATACCTAAGTTCTAGTAGAGTTCAGTTCTTCAAGCGTTCACAGTTGTACTAATAATATTCTTATAAACCTTATCTCTTGATTTAAAATTGAAGTAAAATTGTTTTTTAAGCTTCCGTAGCCTTCTCCCTCAAATATGACCCGAAAGCCATTTTTAAAGAATTTTTACTAAAACAAAATATACATGCTTGTAAAATTTGAAATCTAAGTCAAATAGCTCAAAAGCCCTGCAACCCTCCTAAAATTATTATTTTTTTTCAATGCTTAATCAAAAATAAAATGTACTTCAAAATAAAAGTAATTAAAAACGAGCATAGATATATCAATAATATCAATATTAAATATCAAGTTACAGTTTACTCAAAATGTAACATTACTTTATTTCTTTTTTAGAGCAATGTGAAATATTTCTGCCACGAAAATATCATGGAAAATATTGTCTTCAAATCGTAGATGGTCAAATTCAAAAACCAATACATACCAGTTTTGAAAAGCTTAAGCGGCTTAAGAACCACTCTACAAATGTTTGTTTCAAAAATAATAGTATTAAAAAAGAAAAGAAGATAAAGAAAAAGGAGTTTCTTTTTATCTTTGGCCTCTCCTTCTTCCACAATTTTATTTCAAAAGGAAACTGTTTATCCCAATATACTGATTCGAATGAAGGTATTCGACAACCCTAAAATTATGAATTTTGGACAAAACCTAACAAATTATTTATGATTTTATTTTATGGGTCATCTTATTAGCTTTATAAAAATAGTAAGTTTATTATTTTCCATTAACTAGAACAAAAACTGCAAGTGTTTTAGTACAAGCAAATGCCATTACATTAAGCAAGATATGACATACTTTAAAAAGCGCTTTACTAGAAATGTATTTTTTTTAAAAATACTCAAACGGGTAATTTAAACACAGATAACTCTGGAGAATTCAAAGGAAATTCAATTCCTCTCATAAATATAAATATTTAATTTCAATGATAAAATTATTCCGTTACAAAAATAACTGCATGTAAAAGTTCCCAGTACTTCCAACACAGTTTAATTTTATTTGCAAAATACAATCAATGAATTTTGTGTTAAAATTTCTCTTGGACTTTGACGAACTCTGTTGACCTCTTGATTAATCATTAATAATACATAATTATATGAAAATAAAACTTTCATATTTAATGAACAATTTCTATAATATATCACAAAACCACCCACTTTCGAAGAGGGGTTCGATATGCTAGATTTAAACAGTTCTGAGATTTGTGAGTGTACTTCTTAAGTGTTTATACATTCCTTGTAGAACATTGAAAAATGTTTTTCCATTGAATTAATTATACATATCAATTTATAAGAAAATGAATATTGGATTTGTATGTTATATAATTCTGTATGTGTCCACAATAATTGTTCATTAAGTATCTCAGATCCTTTCAAATGTAACAGATCGGTCTTTACCATTCGCAGCCTTTCTATATCAGTTGGCTGTCTCCTTATGGGCTGCCCAACTTTTCAATTGAAAACTATAATTTTGTAGAATATAGAAAGGATATCATTTGTAGTAAATTTTAATTAAATATCCATAGGACACTACTGATACTCAAATAGATTAAGCAAAAAACTTTGAACATCGCCCTCATTTAATTCCTACACACAATTAGCTCACACTCTCTCTATATTTATCTTGTTCAAATTTTTAATCGTTAATAAAATGTATTTTAAAGCACTCAATTGAGCTCAAATTTTATATGCACACTCATTTTGGATTAAATACAGTAATTTAATTATAATGAGTAAAATTAATTGCTTAAAACTAATTATTCAAATAATTACAAGTACATTCCCGTTAGCATCATTTTTAGCGACTTAGCGACCATTTTGGCGACTTTGGTGAAAACTTGAAAAGGTTTTCTTCTCAGATTTTAAAGCGCTCATTTGAGCTGAAATTTTCGGTACACTACTGCTTTGGGAAACAATACGATAGTTTAATTATAGTTAATTAAAATTTTTGACTAAAATTAACAATTCAAAGAACTACAGATACAGCCCCGTCGGCTTCATTTTTAGCGACTTAGGTCAAAATTTTAAATGATTTTTTTCCCTCATGTTTCAAAACTGAACAGTTGAACAAAAATTTAATATGCCGATTGTTTTGGATGACAATGCGATACTTTATTGATAATTAATAAAAATTAATTGCCACTTAATGTTGTGATTCTGTCATATGTACATACATATTTATATTAATTGTAACTATTTAATAAAAAGTAACGAAAATAAGTGGGTTTTTTTTGTTGATCTAAATACAAATGGACTTAATTTTTTATATTACTTGTTTTTTCATCATATTTACATATTTAACATTTTCACCCCGTATAATGATCAACAGAAAACCTTTTAGAAAAGTGTGTCAAATATGTGTTCATCTTAAATGTAACTGGTAACCACGTGATGCACGTGTCAATCGTGATTCATTACTGATCCACAGGGCTATGTGTCATCTCGAACGTACAAATTTATTTGGTATTATTTTAAGGCACAAAAGGAGGCTACATGTTCAATACATTTGACTTAATCGTACCTCTAAGGTTGACCTTGTGATTAGGAAGTTCTTTCAGATTTTGATATTTTTCTTACATAGGGAAGCAAGCGGGAGATATAAAGTTAACATAACTCAACTGGCACACACCTGTAGCTGCATATGATGCCGAAAATTTGGTGATTTCAAATACTTTAAATAAGGTGTTTTGTTTCATTTTTTTATTTCTATTGCAGATATGAACATTTTTATTTTGGTTTTGTGTTTCTTATTTAGTAGACGGACAGTTTTTTATTGCGCTGGTATTGCAATGACAAAGGTTTCTAGACGACATTTTCCTAAACTACTCGTAAATGTAAATGAAAAAAGGGTAAAACGAATACGAATAAATAGCGTACAAACATTAAGGAGTCAGCGAAAAGAAAAAAAAACTTTTCCTCTTGTCAACTATGCAACACAGGACTTAGTGTTTATCATCGCTCTCTTTCAACACTATCACACACACACATACACTCTTATTTCTGAAATATTTGTATATATGACTAGCTGGTATACCCATTATTCGCACGGGGGAATTGAAAAATTAAACAATACAGATTGAAGGATAAAGAAATTTTTAATGAGTTCATTTTACGTGAATTGCAAATTAAACAAACAAGAAAGCTTTTTGTATATATCAGCCGAACAAAAAAAAAACCATGTTTGTTAAATTTTAAGTCAGAAGGTCTAATAGAAAGGATAAAAAGGATTGTTTTTATTCATAGTGCCCCTTAACTCTCTTATGGGTCGATATATGAAAACACCTTCCTAAGTTGATAATTACTCATCAATAGTAACACATTGTAACAATTTTCGTGTAATGAATTCTTACAATGATGCAAGCAGTTTATATCTGAATGTGTAATACGTTAATATTAGTTTCTGTTAAATTTATTTTATGTTAAAATTGTAATATTCGCAAGTAACGTCGTTCCTTACATTATAAAACGATTCGATGGATACATAGCGAAATGTTGGTGATATGCCAAGTTGGCATCTTTTTTGGCTACCATGTTGGCAACTTGGCGATTGATTGAAGGGTGCAGACGTTGATATGCTGTAACGCCACAAGGTGTGGAGCTGCAACAAAGACGATAGCATAAAAGCATTCTCCAAAAAAAATACATATAGATGCCAATTTTCAAAGTGATCGGTTAAAGGGTGTTTGAGTAAAGCGAGGTTATATATACAATTATCCATTTATATATATATAGATATTTTCACAACATCAACCTTTAGATGTGAAAAGCGTAAAAACTTAGATTAAAGATATTTTTCGGCAATGGTTTTGTTTTTCATTTAAAGTAGATCAAATGTTTTATTTTTCTACATTGTGTGTAATTACAATTTCATGAATAATTAAAGAAATTGGTCTAAATATTTTTAAATGACATTTCCCCCCCCCCAAAATTAGGTTTAGTGATATCAAATACCTCTCAGATAATCACTCAGTAGCAGTTTACCATCCCCCCTGAAAGATGCGTTAAACGGTCTACCGTCCGATAATTGGGTCTAAGACTGATGCTCATATGACACACCTTTCCTGAAAAGGTTAAAATATAATTAGACAAGAAAATCAAGATCACATTCCACTTGGGATGAGTTATTTATAAATAACAAAGTATAGCAAAGAAGTCATTAAGTTATTTTATTTGAACTTAGCATATTGCTCTTAAATTTAGCAATTTTTGACTGAAATACTATGCATCGTAAACACGATTTTAATTCAAACTGCCTCTATCCCTGTATCAAATGAAAAGGTACGAAACGACATAAAAATGAAACAGTTAAATATTTGCATATTCCGCCAAGGGAGAATGTAGCGAGACATCTCGGGATGCCATTGGAGACTCTGACTGGGATCGGATCATGCGCGGGTACCCGCATGCGCAGGAGAGAGCAAAGGCTCTTATAAAAAGCGGCGTCCAAATGATGCGAGCTCAGAATTACTCGAGCACAGAAAAAGCATTAACTCCGATGTGTACTGTGAGACACTCCGACGCCTACGCAGGTCCATCAAGAACAAAAGACCGGGGCTGCTCACGGAGGGTGTGGTTCTGCTCCATGATAACGCGCGTCCACACGTCTCCAGAGTCACACAAATGGAACTGGACAAGTTCCAATGGGAGACGTTGGACCATCCGTCCTACAGTCCGGACATGTCATTCTGCGATTTCCATGTGTTTGGTCCACTGAAGAAACACCTGAAAGGAAAGCGCTTCAACTCGGACGACGTATTCAAGGACACTGTGAAGGACTGGGTCTCGTCACAGCCACAGGAATTCTGGGAACAAGGAATCCTGCGGCTTGTTCATCAGTGGGATCGTTGTGCTCAGGCCTATGGTGTATATTTTGAATAAAGTCTATATTTGTACCCACCGTGTCGTTTCGTACCTTTTCATTTGATCACCCCTTGTATATATTTCTTCATCTTATTTTATTAAATTTATTTAGAAACACTAGAACATGCAATGCATTTAGTTTTTGACATATTTATGTAAGCTTCGATAAATAAACGCAGACTCAAAATGAAAAGAACCAATAGAAGTAAATAGAATCCACCAAAATGATTCAAATTAAGTTATATAATTTTTTTAAGTCAATTCTTACTTAGGTCAACAAATAAAAATTTTATTTTAGTTACTTTTTATAAATAATTATAACTAATATTATAAATATGTATAATACGTATGACAGAATCACAATATTAAGTGGCAAAGTAGAAAGCGTTTCAATGCAATTTGCCATTTTCCTCTCTATATATGGTGTTAGAATCTTTTTTTTTTGTTACAATTTACTCATTAATTAAATTTAGTTATTCTAATAAAATGGTAAAAAGAAATCACATTGTAAAAAATTAGGACATTGCAGGTGGAATTTGAACATGCGACGTTTGAATTAGAGAAAGTGCAACGCGCTACATACTGCGTTACAGGGACACAACGAAAGATTTTCTTTTTGAATGGCATTAGATTATAATTTTTATTTGTTACTATTTATTCAATAATTATTCAAATATTAATAAATTAATATATGAAAAACTGTATTAACATCAGGTGTCATCCTCTACATGTTTTTAAAAAAGTATATATGAGTGGAAGAAAATAAAAAGTATTTTATTAACGATTGAAAATTTGTGAACAAGAAGTATATATATATATAAATAAATATATATAGGGGGAGAATGGGACTGTAGTAGGAATTGAAAAACTAAAGTAAATCATACCATCCCTTGATTGATGTTAGTTGAAAGCTACACTGCTGGTCACAATAATTATTACAACCTGAAGGAAGCACGCAAATAACATGAAATTAACAACATGCATTAGGGGATGTGAGGTATGCAAAGGATTAGAATTTCAGCGCAGACACACATCACGCACAGCTGTGGCGCCACCTCGAAGCACTATTTACGCCTTGGAGATTTTGACGATTTCAAGTTCGGAAATTGTGTTTTTCTTGTGGTTTTTTCAAAAAACGATCAGTTATGTCTCGTAGAAAACAGCGATCAGCTTTTGATCAAGTATCCGAGTTCGACAGAGGAAGGATAGTGGCCTACCGAGATTGTGGATTATCTTTCGGGGAAATCGGTAGTCGAGTTGGGCGAAACCAAACAACTGTAATACGGATAGGTGATCGTTGGATGCAGGAGGGTACGACGGACCCACGTGGTCGATCGCATCCACCTCAGTGCACCACTTCACGTGAGGACAGGCAACATTAGGCGCATGGCAGTGACGGATCGCTCAGTCACATCACGAACCATAGCACAGCACATTGAGTCTGTAACGCATCATTCAGTGTCTGCGCGTACCTTTCGACGCCGTTTACAGCAGAGTGGTCTGTCCGCAAGACGTCCATTGCTTGGTCTACCCCTGACGCAGAACCACAGACGTCTCCGCAGCCAATGGTGCGATGAAAAAAGGATGTAGGCGGTAGAATGGAATGAAATTGTCTTTACTGACGAGTCACGCATCTGTCTGCAACCCCACGATTGTGGGATTTGTGTGAGTCTGGAGACACCGTGGAGAGTGGATGCTGAACAGCTGCGTTATGCACCGCCACACTGGTCCTGCACCGGGTATTATGGTATGGGCCGGTATTGGATATCACTCTCGCACTCCTCTAGTACGCATTGCCAGTACTTTAAACAGACATCGCTATATCTCCGAGGTGTTGGAGCCAGTCGTCCTTCCTTACCTTCAGGGCTTGGCCACAGCCATATTTCAACTTGATAATGCGTGACCACACGCTGTACGCATTGTCCAAAGGTTCTTCGTCAATCACCAGATTGAATTGCTTCTCTGGCCGGCTCGCTCTCCTGATCTTTCGCCGATATAAAACATGTGATCCATTGTTGTTCAACGATTGATCCAGATTACAACCCCAGCTGCCACACTAAAAAAACTTTGGCAACGTGTGGAAGCTGCTTGGTCTGCTGTACCCCAAGAACACATCCAAATTATCTTTGAATCAATGCCGAGGCGTGAGGCAGCGGTGATCTCCAATAATGGTGGCTACTCTGGCTTCTGATTCTGGCAGGAATCACACTTCACAGAAGTTTATAAATTAATCAATTGATACTTGGTCAACATGTTATCTACAAAATAAATTTTGTTGTGATATCTCTTGTCTTTCTTGGTGCTGCATTTACGGTGGCCAGCAGTGTATAATTAATGCCGTGTTCATAGCCTTTTTGAGTAAAATACCCGAAACATTGCCATAGTAACTGCATTCTAATACATTACAACTTTTTAACAGCATTTTTTAATGGTAAAAATTCATTTTAGAAGTATTTGCATTTTTCTCATTATATTTCTGTAAATTAACACGAACACAAAGAAGTCAATAAGAAGCAATATGTGAGAGAACATTGATAAAAAAATGCGTGGAATGACTGTTATTTACGTAAATGCTACAAAGTAACAAATGAAAAAATAATAGTGCAAATTCCTGTTTTGGAATTCAGTAAAGAAAGTGTGAAATTTTAGTTCACAAAATTCTTACTTTAAATCAGTGGGAGAAAAAGTATTTGGAAAAATCTTAAATTTCTGATGCATTTTTCAAATACCTGAAAAGTGGAATGCGAAAGAATCACCTGAAGGCAAATTCTTCCAAAATTTCTTTCTTCTGAAAGGCGCAAAATAGAAAATTTTTTCTTCGAAATATGTGAAATTCTTTGATTTATCCAGTGATTTATTCATATATAAGAAAGAATGTGACATTGCTAAAAAAGGTGCGATTTTGTTTTTTGTTATTTTCCCCCCAAACCTAACAAATAAAATAAGATGTGCCGGGAAGCACTAAATTATGATTGTAGGGCTTAATTTCGAACTTAAATCAAATATAATATCATCGTATTTTCATCGTACTTTTTCTAGTTCATAGTATAAAATTCGAGTTAAAAAGAAGTTCAGTTTTTAAATTTAATGTGTTTTCAATTTTTATAAAATTTATAAGCTTATAAGTTGGGGTATTAAAAAAGTTATACATTATTTTCACAGGTAATAAGGAATTTAAGGTAACAGGTTATTTTAATGAAGTGTATAAAATGCACATACGACACGAAAAGACTTCAAAAAGAAACAATATAAAATTTTATAACTAGGAAGAAGCCTCTCTATAAAAAAAAAGAGAACTACTTGAACCAAATATTAATGTGTCTCATTACCTTTCTGTTCAATCAACATTAAACTGAAATATTGAAATTACGCTATATTCTCTTAAAGGTAAAAGCTTGATCCTAACTTGGAAAACATTTGCAGTTGAAATCGGAACCAATTCTTATATATAAATTTGTTATATTATTGTAACATTTGAATTTATTTATCACATTTTATTTTTAAAATCTAGAAATGTTCCACAGACACAGAGCGTTTATTCTTGAATAAGCAAATTTAAAAAACAATATGCCATACAGGGAAAGAAACAAAATATGGAAACATTTTACACATCAAAAATTGGTATGAATCGTGCATAAATGTGTGGTTTAATAAAATACGCTGTTTCTTAAAGGGTAACATGATCAGGATGGTATATTAATCACACAGGTTTTTTCTATCGGAAAAAAGTACTCAGGTAAAAACATTATATATATACATAAAAATTTTCTTTAATTTCACAAAACAACTTTTTAAAAATTTTAATGGTCCTCTCCTTCAGGACTCGAGCTTAAATAATTAACTACTCATAACTGATTATAACTGTATGTCTCGAAAGTTAAGAGCTTTTATTTTTTTGTCAGATTACATCAGAATCATCGAACTATATTCTTCCACCAATCTTGGTATACATCCACAGATGTTATGTGGATTCTAAGACTTTCTATTGCCGCTTCATATAAATACGCGAGACTCTAAAACCCCTTCCTCTTTGTTTTCGTAATGTGGGGTAAAATAGGAAACAAATGTCTTAAAATAAATATAGGATAAGCTAATGTTTAATAAAATGGGACCAATACAGATTGTAATTCATACTGTTTGTGATGAAGTGACATTTTTTTTTTTATATTAAAAATGCGATTTTCTCAAAATGATGTTTTTAAACTGCGTGTACCTTTTTCTCAGAACCTATTGAATATCTACACACGATAATTTTACTGAACATAACTGATATGTAACTATATATACTGAAGTGAGTTTTTATTAACATTCCCAAAATACCTTTGTAAAAGTCAGCTATCGTGAAAAAAAAATCAAAATTTTTAAAAAATTCAGTGATACTCTTACGTTGTAAGATTTTTAAAAAAATTAAACATTTTTATAAAAATCTCACTTCAGTATAAATATAAAAGTCTAATGAATATACAGACACATTTGAAGTTTTTATATTTTACAGTTTCTTAGAAAAAGGTACATAAAAAGGCTCAATTTAACATTAGAGGTATAGGGATACCTACTACACTTTTAAAGAGATTATTATTATTTAATTTCACTCTGAGAGAGATGTCATGCATGATTTTCTTGTGCATATTTAAAGCCGAAAAGACGAAAAGAACCGTCAGAATTGTATAAAGTTTATTCTTGTAAAAAATCCGGAAGATTTAATGAACTTGATACCAAGTGGTAATATTTATTGTTCTATATGGTCATGATAGCATAGTAATTATGATCTTGCACACTTGACTTGAGTATCATGAGTTCGAGCCCTAGTTGCGCTGAAGACCCACCGTGTTGAAGTTCTGATGTACGCTAAATCTACCTAGACTCTAAGTACTCTATTTGGGGTACAGTGGTAGTTTAAATAGGAAGCGCCATGTCACAGGTGTCATCCTCTTCATTTGATCAAGGTTCAAATGAAGAGGTAGTCTGAAGGGATCAGTGTGGATCTATCGTTTCCCCACGTTGGATGTTCTTCGTAGTTTGAATTTCGAGGTTAACAAGCAGAAACTTGTGTATACATTCACGGAACATTGCGCCTCACTGTTTTCTGCTGAAACACTTTGGGTTTCTGTGAAATGAGGATTATGATGATGAGGTAGTCATTTGCTAAAACAAAATTCCAGATCAACTGCAAAATCAACCATCATAAATTACCTCGGGGAATCATTCAGCATATTAGAGATTATCGAAAGTTGAAGAGCTTTGCTGCCATATACAGAAAAAAGCATTATGTACCCTTTTTCTTTGAGAAAGTATTGTAAAGGGACCTTTGTTTCTGGACATATCTAAATATTGTTGATGCCTCAACTTGAAGAGGATTTCCAAAATTTCATTTTCCAACAAGATGGAACTTCACCTCACTTCCATAAGAACATAAGAGAGTACATAAAAACAACATTACCCATTGAGTTGAACAGATCGCTCTGGTTCTCAAGGTGAAATATTATTGAGATAGGTTTCAATATTTCCAGATGTTACACCGTGATATATCTTTTGCACTGCTTTTTCGAAGAGTCCTACCATTGTCTAGATCTGATGGATCAGTGAAAACTGGTCCCAGAAACTTGGTCGCATTTACTAGATATATTGATTCAAATATGAGAGGGAACTGTTATTTAACTACGTCCAACTCTTATTTTACACTCTAGATATGTCCCTTAACAAACCGTGCAAAAAAACGGGTACAGAAATACATAGGATACATGCTAAATTTAGGGATATGTTCCATAATTTCAAAATATTGTGTAAGGTAAAAAATGTCTTAATATTTCCCCCAAAAAATATGCAAAAAAGCAGTAATGAAATCCATGTTACTTATTTACAAAACAAAAAATTCATTTTTTTTTACAAAAAAAAGTAATATATATAGTATACAGTGGAAATTCAGTCTATAAGTACTTAGAACATATAACTATTTAAAAAACTACTAACTAATAATTATGCGTCGCTATTTGATAACAAGCGGGCTCGTTGATTATGAACTGGATCAAAAATGCTACCCTCATTAGATGTGTCAGCTATGTCTAGCACAACTGTCAGTTTTTATTCAAATGAAGAATTAAGTTCGTTATTAACGGCTTTAATTGTTTTTTTTTGTCGTTATAAAGTCTGTTATTAGAGGAATGTTTTTATTTTCTCAAGTTACTTATATAATTACTGATGTCCTGCTGCACAAATTTCAAGATTAAGTTGTGAAATTTCAATGTACGCTCTATGCCAGAATTATGAGTTAGAAACGTTGTTCTCTATTTGTGGCATATTTCAAGCCCTCGAGAATTAAATAAGCTTTAAAAAACTGAACTTCGTATTCGATTTCGTAATTAACGTCTTTATTATGATAAACTATCAAAAATTCGATCAAATCTTTGAATCCAAAGAGCACGAGTACCCAAACCTTTTGGAGGACTCATGCTAGAATAAAAAATTTGTGTGAAAAAGTTCTTTATTATCTTCTGTGTTATATCAAAAATGAAGTTAAAAAGACCTTGAAAAAATTGGGCGTAGATATATAAT
>BMAO01036232.1:0-190788 GCA_019973975.1 Trichonephila clavata
TGGCGAGTAAAAAAAAAAAAAAATTGCGAGTGAAAAAATTACTTTTTTGTCCTCCCTTTCATTATTGTTGCCTATTTTCATTTTTCGCTACTGGTCCCGGTAGCACAGCGGATAGTGCTTCGCTTCATTTACACCGTAAAACAGATCGTGTCTCTGCGAGTTCGAATCGGCGGGATATCTTTTTTTTTCATTTCTGCTAATTTTTCCCACGTAAATTAATTTTACTGATAACTTATTTTAACATGATCCTCTGTTATTTTAATGTACTTTTCATTTTTTCCCCCTGCCTTCTAAAAGGTTTTTTTCTGATTTTTAATTTACACACACACACAAGTACTATCGGCCTGAGGGAAACACGAAATTTCCATGAGGGTAAAGTTATTCACTCGGTAAAAGCCCGTGCAACACCGGGCTAAGCGGAGAGGAAAGAAACAAAGAAATGAAAGTAATTTCGAAAAATAATATTGGAAGTGCTGAATTTGCGAAGTTGAGTGAATATTAACGTCCCACTGTTCAGCAACACGAGGCCTTTTAGGGACGGTCCACGTAATTTTGAACCATGGTCAAGTGACGCGGACGACACCTGAGCTGGCACCCTCCTCTCCTAACTACCACACCACACCACGGGAGGATGTTTGAGCTCTCGATTTTTTTACGTGCATCCCTCCCCTACATGGTGGGTCTTCAGCGGTACTAGGATCGAGAATTTGTGAAGAGAAGGGAAAATTTGAAGCAACAAAGCCATGACACGCACTCACGGGTCATGCACTCACATCGTACGCGTCAAACCCCACAAAAGTGTTGGCGTTAGAATAAAAGGAGGAAATTAACATGGGGATTAAGTTATACCCTCGGTATAAGCCCGTGCAACGCCGGGCCATGAAAGCTAGGCTACACTATTAAAATTCGAAGGTAAACAAACGTATCTATCTATGTATGTGCGTCTATCTTCTCACGAACAGCACCACGCTGAAAGTCGCGGAAGGTACCAAAAGATCGGGAATTGTCCGGGGAAGCCGTTCACCTGTTTCGCCTTCGACCGCATCTAACTCAAGACTAACTAACTATCTTTCTTTAAAGAATTTTATAGAAAAAAAAACAACTTTTTTCTTTTTTTACAAAACAATGCTGTTTTGCATATTTGTGATTTTTTCTCATATGAATCAATATCGTTGCGTTTATATAAAAATGATTTTTAAAACTTTCAGAATCAGTGATTTAAAAAATAAAAAGCCGAAAACTTTTTTGAACGAATTGTAATAAAACACTCAAAATACTTAAATCAATCATTTAATAATTTCTTCATTGAAAAAAAAAATTGCATGAAATTTTTGCCCGTGTTTCGATTTCGCTTAAAAATTACGGATTTTAAAGATCTTTTTTGTGATTTTCGTAAAATAATGTTTTTGCGAGAAATAATACAAGCATTATTTTTGCAACCTTTTTTCTTTAAAAATTATTGTTGTTTCCAATCAATTGTGAAAACTTGGAATTTTCAATTAAAAATTGAGCCCTTAAAAATAATGAAAACTTTAAAGACATTCTTTGCGCATGCGCAAGAATCATTATTATGCCCCCCCCCCCCTGTTTAACGCTCAGTGGCCAAGGTCAAACTTGCTGTAGTCAAACTTGCCAAGGTCAAAATACTGTAAAAAAAATATAATTCTGAAACATATATTAGTCTCACACACAGTATTATTTTCTTTTTGAATGATTTTGTGCAGGGAATGTAAATAAATTTCCAGGCTTTTTCATTCTTATATATTTTTAATCTAACATTCAAAAACAACGAAATGAAAAAATGAATAGTCCTTTCGATAGTTAACGGTGAGAATTTTTGTATTTATTTTTTTAGAAAATGGATTTAAAATAATAGATATTTTACGAAACTAAAGCAATATATATATTTTTTTATTATTATTTATAGATAATGGAATTAAATTAATATATTTTTTTTTAAATCAAAGGAATGTTTCTATTATTTTTTATTAAATTAATTATTTGTTAATAAAAAGTATATCGCCTATTATTTTGAATAAAAATACGTTCTAGAGACATTTTTAAGCTAACTGTAAGTAGCGATTGATTGATTAATGAAAACCTGAAAATTATTTAATTATTTTAGATTCCTAAAAATTATCTATTATTAAAAAATTATGACTTTTTTTTTACTCAAGCATCAAAATAGTTTTATTTTATTGTTCAAATTTATTATTTTTTTACTAAAGCAATATTGTTTTTGATATGTCATGAATAGAAACTTGAAGATAAATTTTATATCTGAGGGGAGAGTCAGGGGGAAAATATTTCTACACTCAAAAAAGCCACTGTAACACCGTGCTGTAGAAAGAGATCTGAAACCTGTTTGACATTAGTAAGATCTGGAAGATAAACTTTTTTTTTTTCAAAAAAGGGAATTGTAGTGACGTTAATATAAAGGAATCACACACATACCAGGAACTTTGATAAAGGAAGGTGAATTTCCATGGCAGTATGTTATGCATTCGAAACAAATTTTAATAAAACACTCAAAATACTTAAAACAACCATTTAATAATTTCTTCTTTTATAAAGATAATTGCATGAAACATTTTCCCCGTGTGTCGAATCTTTCAAAAAAATCCTCACAATTTTACTTCAAGAATTAAAATAGTAGTGAAATTTTTTTTCTTTTCTGTCTTTTATCAACATACAACTATCTTTAAAAAGGCTACATTTTCGTTACCGGGGGCTAAAAAATTGCAACGAAAGTACTGAAAACTGAGTGAGTGATTTTTAAATTCGCACTGTTCGCCTATTCGAGGGTTATTGGCAATGGACCTCGAAATTTTCAACCATGGTCAAGTGACGAGGACGACACCTGAGCTTTCACCCATCTCTAATAATTAGAACACCACACCAACGCAAGAACAAATTTCGAAAAAGGGAGTTTTAATGACATTGTTAAAGAAATCACACACACACACACACACACACACACACACACACACACACACACACACACACACACACACACACACACACACACACACACACACACACCACACACACACACACACACACACACACACACACACACACACACACACACACACACACACACACACACACACACACACACACACACAAGTGCTATCGGCCTGAGGGAAACACGAAATTTCCATGAGGGTGAAGTTATTCACTCGGTAAAAGCCCGTGTAACGTCGGACTAAGCGGAGAGAAAAGAAATCAAAGTAATTTCGAAAAATAATATTGGAAGTGTTGAATTTATGAAGAGAAGGGAAAATGTTAAGCGACAAAGCCATGACACGCACTCACGGGTCATGCACTCACATCGTACGTGTCAAAACCACACAAAAGTTTTCGCGTCAGAAAGAAAGGAGGATATTAACATGGGGATTAAGTTATACCCTCGGTATAAGCCCGTGCAACGCCGGGCCATGAAAGCTAGGCTACACTATTAAAATTCGAAGGTAAACAAACGAAGGTACAAACGTATGTGCGTCTATCTTCTCACGAACAGCACCACGCAGAAAGTTGCGGAACGTACCAAAAGATCTGGAATTTTCCGGGGAAACCGTATTGCCTATTTTTATTCCGGTATTGTAATTAGTTAAAAAGATATTAATTAAAAACCTTAAAACGCCTAATTGTTTTACTCCAGCCGGTTGTTTACTTGGCGGAACTTCCCTTCCGTTTCGGCCAAGCGGTAATCTTACGTTTTCCACCATATTAAAATTGTCATCTAATTTTCGGTGTCAAAATTAGACAAAAAATAATTACAGAATCGGAAAGATCATTTATTTCGCCAAGACACGGTATAATTTTTTTTTGTAAAATAACGATATTTTCTATTTTTTTCGAATTTTTTAAAATAGTGTTAAAACAGATGCGTTTTTATGAAAATTATTTCTAAATCGTTGGGTATGAATTACTTTTCGTGTTATTAAATCGATATTCTTCACTAATTAACTTCAAGCCTTTCTCTTTTAGACCCACTCATTTAAAAAATAAAATTCCCAAAACATTTTTTTTAAAGAATTTTTAAAAAGTAGGCTTAATTTTTACTTCACATTGAATAACTTCGTCATTTATGAAGATAATCTCACAAAACTTTTTTTCCGTGTGTACAGTAATATTATCCGTAACATATACGAAGTTTGAAAAAATTGCTTCAAAATTACGGATTTAAAAAAAAAATTGTGATTTTCGTAAACTTATGTTTTTTTGAGAAATAAATTAAAAAGTAGTAATTTGTACATTTTTTATTTCAAAGTACGTTATTTTTGACAAATATTTGGTGATGTTTGAGAGCATTAACGTAAAAATTATGCCCTTAAAATGAAGGTAATGATCTTTAAAATAATTTAAAATACGCGATTTTACATTTAGCCAAACATTGGCGTCGAAATTTAGCTTTGCGCCAAAGACAGTTGACCTGTTTTGCATTCGACCGCATGTAACTCAAGGGTTACACTAAAAAAATTCTGCCTTAAACAGGGGGAAATCAGTAACTTTGGCGAGTAAAAAAAAAAAAAAAATGCGAGTGAAAAAATTACTTTTTCCTCCTCCCATTCATTATTGTTGCCTATTTTCATTTCTCGCAACGGGTCCCGGTAGCAAAGTCGGTAGCGCTTCGCTTCTCTCATTTACACCGTAAAGCAGATCGTGTCTTTGCGAGTTCGAATCGTGGATGATCTCTTTTTTTTTCATTTCTGCTAATTTTTCCCACGAAAATTAATTTTACTGATAAATACTTATTTTAACATGATCCTCTGTTATTTTAATGTACTTTTCATTTTTTCCCCCTGCCTTCTAAAAGGTTTTTTTCTGATTTTTAATCATTCAAAGTAATTTCTATCTTTTTCAACAATTCGATTTTGTTCATTTCTGCTTATTTTTCCCACACGTAAATTAATTCTCTCTTCTTCAATGTTTGAATTCACTTGCTGCATCCCCACTGATCTGAAATTTACTTCATTTTCAGTGCTGCCAATATGTAAGCAAATGGTATATCAACAATTAATTGCTAAATGAGCATTTTTAATCAATTTTATTAAAAATAATTAATAAGTTAGTTTTGTATAATATAATTTTTTTCGCAGATACGTGTTTAAATAATTTTAACACAGAGTGGAATGAAAAACTATCAAATTAAAATTAAAAAAATTAAATGTTTTTATCAAATAGTATTTTTTTCTTTTTGAATGTTTTTTTCAGTGAATGTTAGCATATAACTAGGTTTCCCCCCAAAAGTGGATTTTTAACACTTAGATATGTTTAATCAAACATCCAAACGTTTCAAGAGATATCTGTAGAATTTTTTTTATTAGAATTTATTGATAATGGATTTAAAATAATATATTTTTTTAAAATTAAAATGCATTCACAATGCATTTCTGAGATTCATTTAAAATATTTATCAGTATCAAAATTTTTGTTCTCTTTCATAAAACTTATAGTTTACTTTAAAATAATGCGTAATTGCATGAAACTTTTTTCCCCGTGTCGAATATTTCAAAAATCCTCACAATTTTACTTCAAGATTTAAAATAGTAGTGAAATTTTGTAATTTTAAAAATTTCTACTTCTCTGTCTTTTTTCAACATACAACTATTTTTAAAAATACTACAGTTTCGTTTCCGGGAATAAACTATCTTTCTTTAAAGAATTTTATAGAAAAAAAACAACTTTTTTTTTTTACAAAACAATGCTGTTTTGCATATTTTTTGATTTTTTTCTCATATGAATCAATACCGTTGCGTTTATATAAAAATGATTTTTAAAACTTTCAGAATCAGTGATTTAAAAAATAAAAAGCCGAAAACTTATTTGAACGAATTTTAATAAAACACTCAAAATACTTAAATCAATCATTTAATAATTTCTTCTTTTATAAAGGTAATTGCATGAAACTTTTTTCCCCCGAGTCGAATATTTCAAAAAATCCTCACAATTTTACTCCAAGAATTAAAATAGTAGTGAAATTTTGTAATTTGAAAAATTTATACTTTCTGTCTTTTTTCAGCATACAACTATTTTTAAAAAAACTACATTTTCGTTTCCGGGAAATAAAAAATTGCAACGAAAGAATTGGAAAATGAGTGGTTGATTTTAAAATTCACCCTGTTTGCCTATTCAAAAATTTTTGGTGACGGACCTCAAAATTTTCAATTAGGCTCATGTGACGAGGACGACACCTGAGCATTCACCCATCTTTAAGAATTACCACACCACACCAACGCAAGAACAAATTTCGAAAAAGGGAGTTTTTATGACATAGTTAAAGAAATCACTCACATCGCGCGCATACACACACACAAGTGCTATCGGCCTGAGGGAAACACGAAATTTCCATGAGGGTGAAGTTATTCACTCGGTAAAAGCCCGTGCAACGCCGGGCTAAGCGCAGAGGAAAGAAACAAAGAAATCAAAGTAATTTCGGAAAATAATATTGGAAGTGCTGAATTTGTGAAGTTGAGTGAATATTAATGTCCCACTGTTCAGCAACACGAGGCCTTTTAGGGACGGTCCGCGTAATTTTGAACCATGGTCAAGTGACGCGGACGACACCTGAGCTGGCACCCCCTCTCCTAACTACCACACCACACCATCGGGAGGACGTTTGAGCTTTCGATTTATTTTACGTGCATCCCTCCCCTACACGGTGGGTCTTCAGTGGTACTAGGATCGAGAATTTGTGAAGAGAAAGGAAAATTTTAAGCAACAAAGCCATGACACGCACTCACGTGTCATACACTCACATCGTACGCGTCAAACCCCACAAAAGTGTTTGCGTTAGAATAAAAGGAGGAAATTAACATGGGGATTAAGTTATACCCTCGGTATATGCCCGTGCAACGCCGGGCCATGTAAGCTAGTCAGAAGAATAAAAAAGGATCTATAAAGGAAGAGGGAGCAATATACTTCGATCAACAGCACTCCTTAAGTAAGTCATTCTCATATTCCTCTGAATCAGAAAAGAAACTTTTCGGATGCACAGCATTTGTTGTCTCATCTAAAGGATTGATTGTTTCTCCCGTGGGTCTATTAACAACAGTTCTTTCACATTTTCTATGAATTCTCTTTTAATGCCATATTTAGACACCTTTTCCCACACATTTTGAACTTCAATGTTTGAAAGGAATTTCTTCCTAGAATCAGATTTAGCATCAATAAGCCGTTGATTATAGTCTTGTCTATATTCAAGATATTTATCTTTATATAACTTTCTAACAATCGGATTTCTACAATGCTGAAATCTACTTTCAGAAGGAAAAGGTATAAAATCTTAAGATCTCTGTAATGGGGGATCAAAACGCTTTTGTCCGTTATCCTTAATCTGTGCTGTTTTTTTATGTGTATTTATCAATAAAACAGGGAACTAAAATAAAGCTACAAATATTGGTTGACTTAACAGATATAAAGAAAATTATTCAACTGTAACTACACTGCTGGCCGTGTAGGAAAGAAAATGCAAAAAATGCATTTATTGTAAACAGTATTAAATCAAGACAAAATGATTAAATTTGTAAACAGTTTGGGGGTTTACAGGGCTGCAAAATTCGTAGAAACAGCTGCCAATTCTGGCAGCTAAAACCGCTCTTATCTGGTTATGCATGGAATCGGACTAAGCTTGAATGATAGGTATGGGACACTCATTCCATGTTGCTTCAAGTCTATGCAACACCTCAACTGTATTAGCTGTAGAGGGATGGTGGGTCAGTTTCTCAGCAACCCAACACCAGATGTTTTCAATGGATGTCAGATATGGCAACCGTGCAAGCCAGGGTGACAATCGAGTACTGTATGCATTAAGGAAGGTTAGAACACAACATGCAACATGTGGTCTTGAATTAGCTTATTTTTAGAGCACGTTTGGCAGGCTTCGATGAAAGGACATAACCACTGGATGTTAGAAAAGTACCAATCTACATTAAAATTGCCTTCGATCCGAACTAGAGATGTTTGTGTTGTTTACCTAATGGTTACCCAAACCATCACACCAGGTACAGGGCACCTACGTCGATATCGAATGCAAGCAGGTGATGAACAGTCTTCTTGGAGTCTCCAGACATGTTTATACTGCCATCAGAATTCCGCATGCAGAATTATTTAAATAGAGCTCATGATTCTCAATATCATAAAAAAATACCAAATTATTTAATTACTATTAAAAATTATTACCAATTAATTATTAAATTATTATTACCAAATATTTTAAAGAGCATTTTTAAATTATCTGTCCAAAATTTGGATGTTGGAAATGACTTCATTTTTAATAGGATAATGACACCAAGCACACTGCTCTCAATGCACTTCGCTGGTGTTTCTGTAACTGTCCCAAAATTCTAAAAACACCTCCTCAATCAGTTTATTTAGCCCAGTAGAACATATTTGGGGAGAATTTGAAAAAAAAAATAAGAAAACATGACAAATAAATCCATAATGGGAAGTAAAAACAATAATCCCAGAAGCATGGAGAAAAATCGATGCAGAAATTACCAAAAAACTGATTAAATCACGAAGACGCTTAAAAGTTGTTTTGGACATTAACAGATATCTTACAAAGTACTAAATTAAGAAAGAAATACAATATTTAAAACTTTATTGAGATTTTTGTTAAGTGTACGAAGACTTTTGTGGCGTATTTTTTCAGTAGTTTGTGGTCTATTAATTAAAAAAAATAATAGTTTTATTATTTTTAAAAAATTCCAATACATTAATTTTTGTAAGCTAAAAACATTAAATTTTATTGAAAATTGCAAGTGCACAAACACTTTTGTGGTCCACTATATATACTGAGTGGTAATATCGGGAACAAAAATCAGTTAAAAAACTTTTTAGGCAAAATATGCTTGAAATTTTACACATATGGTGACTCGTAGAATTGATCAGGTGCTTAAAAAATTTGTAAGAAAATCCCTGTGATTGAATTTCGAAATTAACTTAAGAGTAAAAAAAAACATTTCACATAAATATTAATGCGAATGGGACTGTAATGAATTAAAAATGCAAGTTTTAAGACATAATCATTTGTTGCGACTGCTTTGTGCAGTGGTTCTCTTGCAAGAGAATGTACAAGTGTGGGGATGGCGATCGCAGCGCCAACATCCCGGCCCACGTTGAAATAACATTTCAAAAATAACAAACAATGTTACATAAATCATACACAAAAATACAAATAGTGAAAAATTAAAAAGTATGATCAATATGAAAGAATTACACTTATACATAAACAGCAAACATATGAATAAAAATTTTAATGCACACATTTTGAATGATCAATAGACATTTAAACACTTGGTAATAATCATATTTTTGAAATTCCTCTTTTAAAGATACCTTGAGGAGTTTTAACAATAACAACTCTAACTTTTCCACCTAAACCTTTAAATATCTCTAGAATTCTTCCCATAGTCCATTTACATGGTGGAAGATTTCATCTTTTAAAATAACCATTGAATTGGGAGTTACATTTTCCTTTTCAAATTGCCATTTATGTCTAGCCTGTAAATTATTAAGTTAATCTAACCTCCATTTGCGCCAAATAAATTGAACAAATTTTGTTAACTTTTGCCATTGAGATATGCGATTGTCTGCTTTATCTGTCGAGTCTGGCTCAGGTGAGCTTTGAAGAGGTCTACCTATAAGAAAGTGTCCTGGGGTGAGGACTGTAAAATCGTTAGGATATGGGAGTAAGAGGACGACTATTCAAAATACTTTCAATTTTTGTGTAGTAATTGTAATAAATTGTTCTAATGTTAGGCATGCATTACCTACTGTTCTTTTAAAACGATGTTTAAAAGATTTGACATTTACTTCCAAAAGCCCTCCAAAAATTAGGTGATCTAGGGGGGGGATAAATTTCCAGTTAATTTCTTCATTTGTTAAATAATTGGCAAGAGTGTCTGGTGGATTTTTTTATCAAATTATATAAACGTTGCAATTCTGTGCTTGCACCTATGAAATTTGTAGCATTATCAGTACATATTGAAGTACTTTTCCCTCTCCCACTAAAAAATCGTTTCAGAGTTGCAATCATAGCTTCTGTGGTTAGCTCTGAGACAACCTCTATATGAATAGCCTTTGTAATAAAGCAAATGAAAATTGCAACATAACATTTGTGATAAATACATTTTCTTTGGTCTTTATATTTAGTATAAAATGGGCCTGTGAAATCTATGCCTACATGAGTAAAAGGAGAATTTGGAGTAATTCTTTCTCTAGGCAAATTTCTCATAATTTGTTCTAAATTTTTAGGTTTGTTTTTGAAACAAACTACACAATTTTGGACAATTTGTCTGGCAGTGTTTCTGCCACCTGATGGCCAGAACTCTTGTCTAACTAGATAAAGTAAGGTTTGAGCACCTACTTGCAAAATTTTTAAATGATATAATAATTCATAATTAAAATAGTTAACTTATGGTTTTTTGGAAGCAAAATGGGAAATTTCTGACTATATGTTAAATTTGAATTACTTAATCTAGCACCAATTCTAAGTATGTTTTCTTTGTTAAGAAAGGGATTCAAACAAGTTAACTGACCTTTTTTAATGGTTCCCCCATTCTTAAGAATTTCAAGTTCTTTGTTGAAATCTGTTACCTGTATGTATCCTTCTAATCAACTGGAGTTTTACGTTCTGAAGCTCCTCGTTTGTGAGGGGACCTGAATGGCGAGATGTATTTCTGACATTATGCAGGAATCTGAAAATATAACTTAAAATACGAATTAGTTTTACATAATTATTTGTATTATTTAAAAGGTCATTTTCAAAGTTAGAGTCCAAGATTGATGTTAAGCTGATATCAGATTGCTTTTTAAGTTCCAACTGTTCATCAGAACTGGTAATTGAAGGTTCACTAAATTGTTCAGGAATGGCTAGAGGCTGGAGACCATTCCACCATAAAGTCAATGATGAAAGTTCTTCAGGATTTACTCCTCGAGAAATGATATCAGCAGGGTTTAGAGCTGAAGGTATGTGCTTCCATTCAAAGTTCTCTGTTAGAGTTTGTATCTTGGATACTCGATTGCCGACGAAGGTTTTGAGTTGATTAGCTGGAGTTTTGATCCAGGCAACGGCTATGGTTGAATCTGTGTGCAAGATGACTTTAGCTAAATATACTTGTAGAGAGAAGCAAATCTTTTCGACCAATTGAACCAGCAGCAAACACGCCGAGAGTTCAAGGCGAGGAATGAAGACGACTTTGATTGGCGCGACTCGAGATTTGTTGGCAATAAGCTTGGTTGTGGTGGTACCATCTTCCTTGACACAGTGCATGTACACTACGGCTCCGTAGGCTGACTCTGAAGCATCTGAGAATCCTAAAAGCATGAGCTCCTCATAGGAATCTGTAAGAAGGTATCGATCTATTTTGAGCTCTTCTAGGTCAGTGATTCCCAAAGTGGTCTATATAGACTCCCAGGGGTCTATGACAACCTGCAAGGAGTCTACGCCAGTGAAAAAATAATTTGGGGGTCCATGAGGTGTAAAAAGGGATCTATAATAGTGGCTCTCATTAAATAAGAGATCCAGACTTTAATCTTTTAAAAAATTTTTATCTAGTGGAAACCAGATTTTACCAAATTAACATTTTGTTACTAAACTTAGTGAGGATATATAATTTGTGGTTACTAGGTAACAGCATAAATTTTATTAAGACAAGGAACATTTCAGCATTAATTTCCAGAATTAAATTAAAGAAGTATAATATTATATAACAAATTTTCTCAATTTGTCACAGACAATCTGTCAGGACATTTTAACCTAAGTTTCAACATTTAAATAACATTTACTCAGATTTTAAAGCTAGGTTTGAGATTGTTTTTTTTATAACAATAGCACAGAGTAGGCAATGAATTGATATAGTCACATTGGGAAAAAAAATGCCATATTTAAATAGGAACTTATCAGAGAGAATAGGCCCTAACTATCTTAAAATAAAGCTTAGAGATTGATCAGCAATTTTGGCTTTCAAAAGACATTCCTGTTATTTGTCGCAAATTATGGAATATTATGAGAAAGTTTTTAATTGCTTTTCCTAGTCAGAGGGAGTTTCAGTCAGTTTGCCATTCTCAAAAACAAAAAAAAGGAGGGGGGGGGGAGAGCTTGTGACTGGACACTTACTAACAAAGGAGATTTAGGGTGAAACCTGTCTAGATTGATATATTAAGTATTGAAAATTTGTTATTGAAACACCAGATTCCTCCCTCTCATTAAAAAATGTTTGTTGTTCTGTTATTTTATGTAACAGTTATTTTATGTATTAAATTAATTTTTATTTTAATTTAAAATTCATTAACACACTATATTTCACTGCAGTTAAAAATTTAATTCTTTTAAAGTAAGTAGTAGTACCAGCTGTCAAAAGGACATTTAAGTTGATAAATTTTCAAAAATTCAATATTAGGTAAGCGGGGATCTACCCGAAACCGATAAACATGGCAAGGGGTCTATGAGACAAAAAAGTTTGGGAACCTCTGTTCTAGGGCTTTTAGAGATGACACAAAATTGAGCCACTTTGGTGCGATTGCCTCAGGCAAGCATTCTTCCCAATTCAATTTTCTAAGCCATAATTTTTGTAGAAAGATTTTTGCTTTGCTGATGACGGATCCTATTAGTCCAACAGGGTCGTAAAGTCTTCCTATGACGCTTAAAACATCTCGTTTTGTATAAGATGCAATGGAAGGGATTGAAACTTTGAACATGAAATAATCTTCTGTTGGTTTCCAGCTAACACCTAAGGTTTTTAGGGCTGATTCTGCGTTGGGTTGAAAATAAGTGCTCTTGATCTGTAGATGAATTAAATAGCTCCTTGGAGTTGGAATTTCAAGTATGTAATTTCATTCCACATGTTTTTAGCATATTTTGCAACTGACATTGTTATTGGTGAGCAGTGTCGAGAGTTTGTCCACCCTACACTACATCATGCATGTCCACATCTTGAAGAGCTACTTTGGAAGCTAAGGGAAATCTAGAAGCTTCATCTATAGCTAACTGTTTGAGAGTTCTTATGGCTAAAAAGGGAGCACTGGCGGTCCCATACGTGACAGTTTTCAATCTATAGATGACTGAATCCTCATTAGCTCTGGTTTTTCATAATTCTCAGATCACGTTGAGCTGGATCAATGAGGATTTGTCCGAACATCATCTGGATGTCGGTTGTGAAAGCATATTTGTGTTTTCGAAATCGTGTAATGATTTCAAAAATGTCTTCCTTCACTTCACCCTTCAAGAGTAGGTCATTTAAGCTTAAACCTGAAGTAGTAGAAGCCGAACCATTAAAAACAACTCTTAATTTGGTAGTTATTTTTTATCAAGCCGAAAGACTCCATGATGTGGAAGATAATAACAAAAGTTGTTTGCAGATGTTTCATCTAAATGTTCTTCCACTTTTTTCATATGCCCCAAGTCTAAGTATTGCTGCATGAATTGCATATATAAAGTATCCATTTGTTTATCTTTAGATAATCTTCTCCAAAGCTGATCAAGTCTTTTCATTGCTAAACCTTTTGATTGTCCTAAGCCTTGTATATCTTTAGCTGTCATCTGTACTATATGTCGACCAGCTTCATTGCGCATGTGAGTCATTTGATAATGATTTTCCCAATATTCCTTTTCTTTGCTTAACGGCTTTTGATCTTCGTTAATTGTTTCTATCTCCCAAAATTTTTGTAAATTATCATCAATGTTTTGCATTTCTGATATGAAACCACAATATTGATTTTGTTTATGTGAATTCGTGGTTCCGGTTGCGATGTATCCGAAAACAGACCTGCGAAATACGAGTCCATTGTTTGATGTGCGAGTAATTCCCTCCTTAATTATGTCAAAAAATGCCTCTGCTCGATTTTTCCTGGAACACCAAAATTTGGATTTGCTAGTTCCTGTGGTATTTTTAAATTATTGAAGTTTATTTGAGTTTCTTGAAGAAAGTCTGTAATTTTTGAGACAACAAGAAAATCTAAAGTTGTAGAAAATAAACTGTTGCCATTTATTATGGTAGCGTTTAATTTTGATTTGACTGTAGCTTTATTACCACCTGAACTGGAAATTGGAATATTAATTCTATTTTGTGGAGACCCTAATCGGTTTGCGAAATCTTGCGTTACAATATTAGACATGCTTCCAGAATCTAAAAGTGCTCGTGCTTGAATGCAACTACCAGTAGAATGATTCAAAACCCAAACTACTGCTGTGAATAGAATTACGGTTCTGGTTCTACTATTGATACGAGAAAGGGATGCGGCTGTATTTTCCTACGAACTGTGAAACTCCTCTGCGTTGGGGTTCAGTTCCTGACCTTATAGTGGAGAAGCGCTATAAATCAGGGGAGCGTTGACAGATTCCCCCTTCTGTCCGTGGAAAAGAGTGCTGTGTCGAAAGCCATATACACTACAAGAATGCTTTGATTTACACTTTGAAACTTTGTGTTGATCACTTAAACAATTTAGACACATATTATGCTTCCTGACAATTTCCTTTCTCTGTATGGGATTTAATTTAAAAAGGAATCGCACTTAAAAATAGGATGCGGTTGCTTACATGGATACACAGAATTGTTATGTTTTTTAATGACATTTTTTGATTTATTTCTATCTTGCATAATAGGTTTTGCGAAGGTATTTTTATTTATATTGCTTAAAAATTGAGCGCGTTTTTCTAAAAATAAAATGAAATCATCAAATTTAGGAACTTTGGTGGAATTAAGGCTGTATTCAAATTGTTTTGAAGTCTCTTTGTCTAGTTTTTGAAGAATGATGTTTAAGATTAAAATGTCGGAAAGATTGTTTCTTTCAAACCTAATACCTTCAACGCGTGGATGTGTTTGTTTACATCATCAATTAAGTTTCTTAAATCTTTTACTCATTCATTATTTAATTTTGCTATGTTTAAAATTGCCTTTACATGAGATTCTACTATTACACGTTTATTTTCATAGCGATCTTTTAGAGATTTAAATAAAGATTCAAATGAATCACTTATAGTATCTAAATTCTTTGCTTTAGATGTTAATGCAGTTTCTGTTCCGAGGAGAGTTGTGAATTTGTTGAGATAATACTATTAAATTGTGTTTTAAAGTTGCTCCATTCTTCATATTTTCCAGATAACTTTGGTAAGGGAATTTCTGGAAGTCTTATTGATAGTTGCGGTCGGTTTTGATTCGATCATACTTGTGATGGATTTGGAGCGCTTAAACTGCATTCATGACGTTTGATGTACGATTTAATTTTAAACTTTATGCTAATAATTTTTTCCGAATATTCTTCGGATGCGTTAACTTCAGTATTGAACCCCGAAGCATCTACTATTAAATTTTCCATTTCAGATTTAAGTTGCTTTAATGAGAGTTCTTTTGCGATTAGTTGATCTTGTAATTCTAAGATATCATCTATATCATCACTATTATTTTCAATGTAATTTTATATCTTCGAAATTAATTTTGTTACGGCCGAACGGCACTTTTTCATTTCTAATTTTGGTAAAATCCCAGCACAGCACACTGCTGTATTTGTTGACAAAAGTTTTCGCCAAATGGCGCCAAGTAAAAAACCGCGTTCTTCAAAACGGCGTCATAGACAAAAACAAGAAAGAAAAACGTGGTTTTCAAGGCGTCAAGAGACGAAAAACATAGAAAAAACGTGGTTTCTAAAACGGACAACATAGGAAACAAAATAAAAAATAAGAAATTAAATGCAAATTTCAGGCATTCATTACAAGATTTTATCAATCCTTCATTCATGTAAAAAAAAACAATCACTACTTTCTTATCTTTTAATCAGAAAAAAATCCATCCATTGTTATTTTAAGAAAACGTGGAAACGAAAACGTGGTTTCTAAAACAGCTTCAACAAGAAAAACTGAAAAATCGTCACTTCTAAAATGCTTCAGTGGTAAAAAAAAATCCAATATGTGATTGTTGCCACTCCTAATAAGTTGAACTTTTCCTGTTTTATATTATTTGATAATTGTTTCGCGTTTGTTTATTCACTTCTGAATCTGGCAACAGAATTTTAGAAAAATAAGTTTATGGAATATTCTAATTAGTTTATGTTTTACGCTAAGAAAAGTACTGTATAATATTTTACGTTTACGGAGCGTGTGCTCAATTAATTCGTTCTTTCATGTAAATAGCTTCATTTATTCAAAACTGTAAATAGCCTCATTTATCCTGCTTGTCGAAGAACAATAAAAGAATATTGTAATTGAAGAATAGTTTTTCTCGAGTCACAACAATGATCCTTAGGCTGATGAACTAACGATCTCCACTGCTCTCAAGAACAAATTATTTTCATATTTCGGACATCCGTACCTACTGAAATATTTTCAATCGTTCACTCATTCACAAAGCAAGAATATCTTTCTTACATCTTTCATTCAAAAAAAGAAATATCCCATTCGTCAAGATTCAAAAAGAAAACGTGGTTTCCATAATGGCTTCAAGAAGAAAACAGAAAAACCGTTGCTTCTAAGATGCAATAGTGAGAAAAAACAATTTGAATTTATCAACGCATCTCCCTTTCTCTCTAGCAAACATTCTTTCAGCAGTTGATTCATTAAAAGAAAAAGAAAAAATTCTACTGATTCCTTCAATTTCAGCTTTCTAAAAAAATCTTACACGTCTTCAAGTTGACCATCAGAAAAAAAATGACCGCTGCCCAAATCAGGAAAAACTGAAAAATTCCGGTCCGAATAGGGTTACTGTTGTCTAAATTTTGCAGGGTTACCATATTGTAAACTTTATTGCCAGAATTTTTGGTGCCAAAAATTTTGTTGTTAAGAAAGTGTGTCCTGCTAGGATCCACCCCTAATTTTTTAATTGGATTCATTTTGACTTTTGCCATAATAACAATGATATAAACAATGACAAAAAAATTTTGCAATAAAATAAACAATAGAGGTATGAAATTGGCTTATCTCTATTTAAATGCGGAGCCTTGTGAGTAGGTCAAATGGTATCCAAACTGACGCTGCTCAGTGTTTTTGCGAGAGAATGATAAGCGTAGAATGCAACAGTACAAAACAGGCCTAAGTAGGGTGAAAAACGAACACAAACGAAGACATAAGCAAGGGGTGAGAGGGAACGTAATCCTTCGTGACCTTTGACACTGTCGATGGGGTGAATGTCTGCGAGGTACGAACAACTTTGGGCGTTGTTCTGCGAAATGGCGCAAATAATGCGTATATAATGGATTTTAATTTAAATCAATGTCTTAAAATATTATATCCATAATTTGCTGGATATCTGCGTTGTCAATGGACCAGAAATATTAATGCGAATGCATTGGCGTAACGGAAAATAATTGCCCTTCCCCCCCGCAAGGTCATGTCTTGGGCCTCAAGCCGGATACTTGCTAGAAAAAGTCTGCGTTCACCTTGCACTGCTTACATAAACAACGAAAAAAGTTTTAAAACCGGAATTTGAAATTTTTATAAAATTATATTTTATTTAGTTTATTCCAAGAAACTCGGTTTGATTTCATAGCTTTGAAAACAAGGACAGTTTTGTAGCGATACCAACAAAAATCAAGTAGAAAAAGTCTGCGTTCACTTTTTTAGTAGTAACTATAAAAATTATTTTAAAAGTATAATGAGCTATTTAATAGCTGGTTGGGTAACCCAGTGTGTTGAAAGCTTCCTGAAGTCGTTTCGGCCTTTAATTATTTAGTGGTTTCTTCAGAGCTTGTCTTCTCTCAATCGTCCTTAAGAACACTCTTTTCCAGCAGGTATATATATATATATATATATATATATATATATATATATATATATATACAAAGGATTGCCAAACCATAACATAATGTACCTTTATACATCACGTAAAAATATTTAACATTAAATATTTAATTGAATACAAAATCAACCCTAGTCTGAGTGAACGAAGTAAATAATGTTTCACATTAGAGAGTATTTATAATATTTATTAAATCTGGAAATCTCTAACGATAGATAACCTGGTAACTTGAATAAAAACGAACACTAAGAAAGACACGAGCACTGTAAAATAATTTTAGATTTAAAATTCTTGCGAAAGAAAAAAGGTATCACCTGATTCTTCATTTCTGAAACCCGGGATGAACTTTACTTAAGTTCGATTACATTCTAGCGTATATACTGCAACTTTTATAATAAGGAGTTCTTTGAATGAAGCAAAAATGATTTCATGAAAATGAAATAAAAAACTGATAATTCCATTATGCTTTCTTCTTATTATGCTTCATTTGATTGAATACTCATAAATCTATCATCAAATACTCTCATTTAAAATGCTCTCTATGTTTTTCCAAGTATCGTAAAACAATTTTACTTGAAAAAAGCATAACAGATGTACGTTATTTACGACTTCGCTAAATGAAATTGAAACACATGGGGGGGGGACTAAAGATGCCAATAATTTTCTCTGCTGCTTCTTAAAAAAGTAAATCATGTCTTCCCCCCCTCCCTACTGCTAATGTAATGTATACAGTAATAATAACAGTGTTGAATTTTTTGTATTTTCCTATAATTTTATCCAATTCTCCGTCAGACTTTTGTTTTATTTGTTAGTAATTTAGGTTTAAAAAGAAAACCCATTAGAGAAAAGTATCTCTCGCCATCTGGATTAAAGCAAATGAAAAAAAAAAGGTTTTTTGATTTGGCAATAGGATTAAAGATATCTAATAAGCGTATGAAAGTTTTGATTATGAATGACGTTTTTGATCGCTGATTGGAAAATCGCTTAAAAATTCGATTTTAAAAAACGTGAAGCGAATTTTGAGAAAATCTACGTTCATGGCGTCAGTCAGGTTTTAGGCCCCCTAGAAGCCTTGTCCCCCCCGCAGTGTGGGGGTGCACGTTACGCCACTGTGCGAATGGGACTGTAATTAATTAAAAATGCGAGTTTTAAGAGATAATTATTTATTGCTACTGCTTTGTGCAGGGGTTCCCTTGCAAGAAAATGTGCAAGTGTAGGCATGCGGTGGGGGTGGCGATCGCAGCGCCAACAATGAAGGATATTTAAATCTAATTACTAAAACCTATTTTTTATTTTTGAAGTTCCTTAAAAATGATATATAAGGAAAAAGAATGACATAAAAAAATCGAACATTAAATTTCCGAATTTTGATCTTCATACTTGAATGATATCATCAAATATCAATATATTTAAGAATTTTTTATAAAAATAAAAATATTTTTCAACGTGAGGGGCTGCAAAAACAAAGTGTTGAAAAAAATCGAGCTTCTAAGTCCGAGGTGGGCATTAAGTCGATCGCGATCGACCGGTGGACCGCCAAAACATTTTGGGGTGACCGCTTTTACATGAGATATTAGACGTGCACACTAAAAGAAACACAGGTGGTTATCAAAATGCTGGAAACACACTTGAATAAAAGTGATATTTTTGAATGCACTTCGTAAGCATTAAAGTATAATAATAGCTACCAAATTTTTTTATAAATTGAAATGTATACATTCTGGTAATATTCCTTAGCTTTATTGGAATTCTGTAAGACTAGTATTTTTTTCAAAATCATAAAATGTTAGATGTCTCAGGATTTCCGAAGAGATCAAATTGTGGGAGCCCTTCTAGCTGAAGCAAGTGTGATAAAAACATCCCAGTTCTTAGAGGTTTCTAGAGGTACAATGTCTAAAGTCATGATTGCTTACACACTGCAAGACAAGCTCGGCAAAGCAAAATAGTGGATGGAGAAGTATGTTAAATATTCTCTTTATCTCTCCTAAAACACAATTTTTTTTTACTTCAAAAAGACGCAATTTTAAAAGAATAACTTTTGAAATATAATGGACGAAGTAAAGTATCCTAATTTAAAAAAGCTGCAATTCATTTAACAGCATTCTTTCGCTCTACCTACCTGTGTGAATCTACATTTGCAACGATGGATAGAATTATAAACAACGTATCATTCCCGTTTCACAGACGATTCAGTTAGAATCCATAGCAAGATTAACATTTAGTAATTATATACCAAGATATTCAAGATTGGTACACATAGTATGCAGACTAAGTCTTCTACTGAGACTATACGAGAATTAACTTTAAATGAAAATTATTTATTTTTTGATGTATTTTGAATTGTTTCATAATAAATGCATCATTTGATATTAAATTTGTGGGTACAATTATTATGTTTGTATTTTAAGTTTTACTTAAAACGCAGTTTTAAAAGGGTGAGGTTTTTATTGTAGTTATGTAGATAAGTACGTATTTTCTATTTATTATTGGAAAATATAAATATTGTTGAGCTTTTATTTTGTTGTTGCTTATCACGCCTACGCCACAGAGTGGACCGCAACACCTTGAAAAAATTAGAAGTAGACCGTATCATGTAAAAGTCTGCCCACCCCTGTTATAAGTATATGAGTGGAATAGGGTTCCACGAAACTAGTTCTAGGGGTTCTGTAAATTCGAAGTCCACTGATATTTATATAATCTATGCTAATAAAAAAAAAGAGTTTGTGTGTTTCAACTGTTTCGGCAAAATTAAGTAACCTAGAAGTATGAAACTTGGCACGTAGAAGCTATAGGGCGTTATGCAATTAACCTCAAAGAGTTTTTTTTCGAAATTCGCTTTAGATTTTTTTAAAATTCAATTTTTAAGCGATTACAGTTATTATTTTTTTTGTGGGATGTGGAGCGATAAAGGCTATTATCCCTTTTTAAGCGATTTTCCAGCTAAATCTGTATTAATTAGAGAAGAGTTTGTGTGTTTCAGCTATTCCGGCCAAATTAAGCAACCCAGAAGTGTGAAACTTAGCATGTAGAAGCTATAGGTTGTTATGCTATTAACCTCGAAGAGAATTTTTCAAAATTAGCTTTAGAATTTTATAAAATTCAATTTTTATGCGATTTTCAGCTAAATGGAGATATGACGTCATCAGCCTTGTCAAGTCTTAACTTTGCGAAAATTAATGCTTCGAGCAGTTTTGGGGGAATTTTAGCACATTTTACTGTAAATATATTTATTTATGGTTGTATTTATTCGTTTTTTAAATTCTTTGTGTTGGAATTACATTTGTTTTTCGAATAAATGATGATAAAAAATGTTTTTCCTAAGTTTCGTTTTTCATTTTGGCAAAATAGATGTATTTACATTTGAATTTCGATGTCTTATATTGTATGAAGGGTTTTTTTTTCCTTTTCTGAAATTTCAAATAAGAAAGATATAGTTTTTCATATCAAGTAGGCATGCTATACGGATGAAAGTGGGCAAGATGTACCGTTAAAATATACTGATATTCAGGAGATGATTTAGTTCTAAGCTTAACTTAGCCACCAACAACCGTCCGTGTCATGATATCAACATCAGATGGATTGTAGCCCGCCAACGTGAGTGGGTGATACTAAAGCCTAGCTGGTTAAAGTGTAGTATAGGGGGGGGGGGTCCCTTGGCGATGTCAATTTTTTTTGGCGACCAAAATCGATCGCCATGCTACTTCACTTAGTGATAGATGTCTGGAAGCCAGAATGAATTCGTTTTCTCACCATCATATCAACATAAAAATCGCCAAATCCAAAGGACCCCTCCCCTATACTACACTTGAACCCAAAACGGATGTAAGGAACTTGGATTTACGCGATTGCTTTTCCTTATTCTCGCAAGCATGAATGTTGGTGGTATCAATCTACGGTTATGCTTGGGCTACAATTCATCTGATGTTGGTATCACAATACAAAGGTAGTCGGCCCCAAAGTAAGTAAACCTTGATACAAAATCATCGCCTGAATATCAGTACACTTAAGCTGTACGTCTTGCCTATTTCTATCCGAATAGCCTGAACATTTGGTGGAAAAAAAGCAGTTCCTATGACATTTCCTTTCGTTGAAAAGGAAAAAGGGGGTACTTACACATTATCTCAATATATTAAGAACACTATATAAAATGAAGCACCTGGCTGCCAATTCAGCGTGTACGACATACGTGTATGATTAAGAAATAGATCTCTTTAGTAACAAGTTTTTCAAGCAACTCTTGCAAAATATGACTAGATTGGAGTCCAGTGTTTGGTTCTGCTCCAAATAAAGCTTTGTAAGGTGATCGTTTAATGGTTTGACGAAAAGAGGAAGTCATTTGAAACTGATCAAAGTAACAACCTATAGCTCAATTTTTCGAGTCATTGTCAATTGGGCAAGCACATTTCCAATGAGACACATGGTGATTAAAATGTGTCTCATTGGAATTTGATTAAAATGTGAGAATAATGAAGATGCAACAAGCTAAATGCTACATCTAATGGCAGGTAATAAATGATTTATATAAGATAAATGCCAGAGAATATCAAGAGGATTTCTAAGTCAGGTATGAAGTGATTTAAGTATGGCATTATTGAATTGAAACGATAAAAATTATTTCATGATTACACCTTTTTTTCTTCTAAAAACAAATTAAAATCTCTTTACTTTCTTTCTAAAATACTAGCTGAAATGCCCGTTCTTCGTACGGGTTAAGTTTTAAAAACAAAAATTCTTCTATCATACCAATTATAATATTTTTTTAGGGAGGGTAAAACCCTGTATGAAGTAGAAAACCAAAAATTAAAAACATTTTTTTTCAAATGAATGTTCACATTAGAAATAATTTTAAACAAATTGCAATTTGGCTTCAAAGTAAATAATAATTTAACAAAAACAAGTATTTTAATGTAAGAGAGAAAACTAACAAGCTAAAGAGTAAATAGATATGAATGAACGCAAATATAAATAAAAATTATTACAGAAAAGTGATAGCAGTAGTGAGTTTCTGCTATGGGAACTATGGGTGAAATAACCTGCAATAGATGAGCCGAAAGAAAAAATGAATGATGATAAACTTGTGACGGGTGCTTACGCGTTTCACTAACCTTCTCTTAAAAACTTTTAAATTGTATTTATTTTGACCAATCCCCACTGAGAGCTGAAAGTGTGACTTATGCAAATAAGATAGTTTCGGGTTTAGCGAGTTCGAAAGAGATATAAAAGGGAGAAATGAAATGAAGAGTTGAGGATGACTAAGCGGTTTGATAGAGGAGGACTCCGTGTTTTGATTGAAGAGTAAACTACGTGATTACTTAAGAAAGTGTTTCTAAGAGTTTAGTTTAATTAAGTGAAGTTTGATAGCGGGAAGAAGATTATTGAAAAAGATTCATTAATTCGATTCAGACGTAATTGAAGATATCCTGAATTGAAGCCACTTCAAAGATTGTACTAGTTTCCAAAGTTCATTCCGAAGAAGATATCAGGTCTGTAATTTTTGTAGATTAGATTTAAATGTGTAGTTTGATTGTACGCGTTATTCCCCTCGTGACACCAGTTAGTATTCCGTCGTCCATAATTGAATTCTGATCGCACTCCATGATAATTTATTGTTCTTAAAGTTGATTATTAATTGTGAATTTCTATCCTAAGGAAATAATAAATAAGTGATTTATTATTTGAGTAGTCATTAATTATGAATCCTACATATCCAAACATAGATAATATGCAAAGGGTAATTAATAACCCTGGGGGTAGTGGGAGACTACGACAAACTGATTCACTAAATGCTATCATGAATGAGAAATATTAGAAAGCATTCAACTGAAAAAAAATTAAATTAGCATTGCACCCATACCTCATATAATACTATCTAACATCTCAGTAGTACATCTAATATAGAGTATTAGTTCAGAACTGAAATAGGAATTATAATATTTTAATTTAAATTAAAAGGTTATTAAAACAGAAAAAGTAAGTCCTAAATTTGACAAAATTGCCATAAACAGTTCTGAACAACAACAAAAAAGCACATAACTGAAAATCTTAAATATTTAAAATTGAAAAAAAAAATAAAAAAAATATAAAAGTAACCTTACATATAGTATATTGAAATTATAATATTAATTCAAATCAAAAAGCTACTTTAAATAGATAAATTAAGATTTGATTTTGATGAAACTATCATAAACAGCTCAGAACAAAAAAAAAAAAAAAAGCATGACAAAAAATATTATACGTAAATAGAAATTCTAACTTAAAATCACAATATTGGCATTCTGTTAATCTCAGTTTACATTGAGTGTCATTTTCTAAAGTTACATTTTTCTATTTTTTTGTTACAATGGAAAAACATGGAATCTGCCAATAAAGGAAAAGGGTACTTATGTATTGGCGTCACCGCAGCAAAATTTGCACCACGATATCAAAATAACAGATTCTTATGTGTCTTATAAGGGAACAAAATCAAATTTTGGTGAAAAAAGTACCACTTTGGCTGCAGTGACTCTAATACGTAAGTATCAGGAAAAGTAGTAACCTTTTCAATGGAAGAAAATGTAGGTTCTTAGATTTTATTGCACCAATGCCAATGTTCAAAATAACTCGCCAAGGTGGCAACACTGATTTCACATGTGTCGTACCCGTTCTTCGCAAGGGTTAAATTTTTTAAAAAAATCCAGCTTTTTTTTTGCAAACATGATATATTTTAAAGAGGACTGAGCCATTACAGGGAAGTGTATCTAAAAGTTAGAAGTTATTTTTTTTATGAGTGTTCATATTGAAATTTTGCTTAACAGTTAAGAATGATTTCATATGAAGTATGTAAGAGAGAAAATTAACATGCTAAAAAGGTAAATAGGAATGAAAATATAAATACAAATTATAACGGAAAAGTGATAATAGTAGTATATTTCTGCTATGGGAACTATGAGTAAAATAACATGGAATATATAAATCAGAAGAAAAATTTAATTACGATAAACCATTTCACTAAAATACTATCATAAATAAAATATTAGGAAGCCTTCAACTGGAAAAAAATTAAATTGGTACAAACTAAAATTTTAAAAAATATCTAAAGTAGGCCTATATTATAATAAACTATTAAGTTAAATTCACTGTCGCATTAAATTACATGAGGAATGGATGTAATACTATCCAACATCTATATTAGATTTAATATAAAATTTAGATGTAATACAATAGAAAAAAAAATAAAATTAGCAAGAACCAAAATAAAAAAAAACCCATCTAAAGCAGATTAAAAAGTGCTACATAAAAAAAAACAATTATGAACCTAATGAGAGAAATACTAAACCTTGATGATAAAAAATTAATTTTTAAACAATACTTTTTTGCAATATTTCGATTAAAAATATTTATTATTCAGTCGTAAAGAACAAACAAATGAGAAAATACAATGATAAATAATTAGTGATCATTGAAACATATCATATATGGACAGCATATGTATAAATTATATGATATTCATAAAACTAAATAAGGAACATATCAGAAGCAAAATTAAACCTTGATGTCATGAGAAGTAAAATCGCATCAACATTTAATTTTAAAGAAATCCAAAGAGAAATATGAGAAAATCGTATCAAGCTGCATCTTTTTTCCACAAACATTTTTGGATCACAAATGGTATAAATAAATTTATATACTTGAAGATTGTCAGAAGCAAAATTAAGCCATTATATGCCATGTGACAAAAAATCTGATCAACATTAATCAGCATCTGAAGCGTTTTCCTGTAATGATGAAGGAAAAAAAGCAATAATCTTTTTTTTCAACCAAAAAAAAACATGTCATAGAAATGTATACATATGTAACAAATATATACAATGCATATGTATAAAATCTTCAAGAATCTATATGAAGAACCGATTGTCAGAAGAAAAATTAAACCATAATGCAACACAACAAAAAATTGCCTTAACTCAGAATTTTGAAGTGCAAAAGAAAATTACTTTGTTATGCATTCAATCACATCAATAGTTTCCATGAAGATCTTCTTGATAAATAAAGTTAACCTTCTTTCCATGAGATCAAAAAATGAGTACTTATCGGTTATAAAAACTATGAGGAGAAAAAATAAAATAAGCAGCATGTAGAACATATGCCAAAATCTATTTAATAACATGTTGGAAAATATGTCAGAAAATCTCATATGTAAATAAAAATTCATATTAGCCTTCGTGTTCTTACGTATTAGCATCACTACAACCAAACTGGCACTAAGCAAATCCCAACAAAATGTGACTGATTTTTTTATACATAAAACATGTAAGAATCTTTGTTGTTTTAATATCAAGAAGCGATTAGGATTGCACCAAATTGGCTGTGATGATTCTTATATGTAAGTATCATAAATTCTAACTTAAATCATGATATCGGCAATCTGATAAACCCAATTAGTTTGAATGGAGTGTCATTTTCTATGGTATTTACATATTATCGCAACCTATTGGCGACATTACATGAAATGAAGCATATGGTTGCCAATTTGGCGAGTTATTAATTAAGTTGGCAATTTTTGCAATAATACGTAAGCTTCAAAAAATGTTATAGCTTTTTACCTTTGTCGGCAAATTCCATGCTTCATCAATGTAGCAAAATAGTACCATAATATAGCTTATAACAAAAAGAAAAGGTACTGACGTATTATTGCAACAATTGCCAACTTGCATATGTGAGACACTAAAATAGAAAATATAGCATAATTTAAATTAAAAGGTTATAGAAAACAAAAGAAAATTAAACCTTAATTTTGCCAGAAAACCTTAAAATATAAAAAATTTAAACATGAATAAAATAAACGTAAATATATAAGAAGTAACCTAGTAAACATCAATTCAAACCGAAAAGCAACCTTAAATAGATAAGCAAAGGTCTGATTTAGATGAAACTACCATAAACACCACAGAAAAAAAGGAACATGTCAGAAAATCTTATACGTAAATAAAAATCTGTATTCTTGTGTATTAACATCACCGCAGTCAAAATTTGGACCACGCAAATCGTGCTATTTCCCACCAAAATCTTATAATTCTTTCTTTTTCAAAAAAAAAAAAAAAAAAAAAATTGTTTTGATATCCAGGAGTGATTTGCATGTCACCAATTTGGCTGTGATGAAAATCAGGATAGTGACAATCCCAATTAGTTTGAAGTATAAGTGCCTTTTTCTTTTTGTTAAAGGCTACATTTTTGTACTATTTTACTACATGGAATTACGAAGAAGGCAACCTTTTTCAGACTGAATTGTAATGCTATTAGGATGGAAATAGGCAAGATGTACCGCTAAAGTGTACTGATATTTAGATGATGATTTAGTTAATAGCTTTTCTTACTTTAGGGCTGACTACCTTCTGTTGTCATGATATGAACATGAAATGAATTGTAGCCCAAGCACAACCGTGATTGATAATACCACCAACATTCAGGTTAGCAAGAATAAGGAAAGGCAAACGTGTAAACCCAAGGTCCTTGCAACTATTTTGTACCAAAATATTGCTACGTAGATCGGGGTTCGAGGATTTTATGCAAAACCAGTCGTAAATAACAAGGCAATTCTTTAACAGCGATGAGTATTTATTGTCGAAACTCAATCCTTGAAATACAGGATTCAGCAGCAAAATTCACACAATAAATAACAGAAGGATTTCACACCTTCAACAGCACTCAGACACAATAAACAGTGTCTAAAATACACGCACGTAAAGGACTATTCACAAGCACAGCCGAGCTGATCGCTAATCAAAATAATGCTCACTACTCGCTGGTTGAAATCAGACTGACCGTTGCGGCGAGTCTCTCCCTATTTATAGCAGAGGCCGAAATTTCTGGAAAGATGTGCTCGCGCCACAGATCGTGAAATTAGTGGATTTTTCTACTAATTTCTAGAAGAATCTAGAGGGTCCCGAACTCGCCAATGTCGCCAAATTGATCGCCAACTTGGTCGCCAAAAATGATGCCAACTTGGCTCTATCGCCAATATTTCGCCAAGTTCCCATTGAATTGCCATTATAACGTAAGAGACGGCTTGCTTGTGAATATTACAATCTTAACATAAAATAAATATAGAGTAATATAAAGGCATTACACATGCAAATCCAAATTATTTACATTATTTTATACAAAATTCGTAACAATATGAACAAATGGTTTTCCATTATTGCCTCTAAGAATAACATAAAATTCTAAGAATAACAACACGGAGAAGCAAAATTTTTTTAGATACAGCAAAAAGGTTTGTAGAGTGGAATCAAGCTTTTTTTATGCTGATAGTATAACTAAGATTATATATATGTAGAATGGTTAACGGAGTGCCTGTTTCCTTGTGGAAACTTAACCTCCTATCATGAAGATTTGGGTGTAGCTTTAATTGGCTTTACCTTAGCCCAGTACTGCAGAATAGTATTAAGAATTTTTTTTTTAAATTTAATTAATTAGTTATTTAATATTGATATTTATGAATGTGAAAAGAAATTTTTTTAATTGAAGGTAGCATTGAGAGTATTAAGTTTATTCCTGCACTATGCGCATCGGGGGACCGAGTGCGCTTGCGTGCGGGGTTAATCATTTTTAATGAGAGCGGCTAGCGGGATGACCCGTATAGTCGGAGTAGGTGCGAGTTGCCTGAAAAAGCGGGGCTTTTGAAATACTTTGCGAGAAGCGGCGTCGGCCAATCGGGTTGGAGCCTCTCGGAGGTGGGAGGGGCGTCTATGTTGGTAGGTTAGAGGTAGAGGCCATTGTCTCGTAAAAAAATGTCAACTTTTTCTTCTTCTGAAGTGGGGTTTTTGAGAGCTTTCCCTAATGAGAGGAGTTCGGGGGTGATTTGAGAAAAAGTTTTTAAATTCACGGATTGTGAGAATGATTTCAGAGCATGAGGAAGGATTTTGGGTTTTTGTGGTGGAATCGGACTCAGAACGTTTAGTCGTCTGCTCAGATTCGGTTTTACGTGCTGACCTCTGGTGGCCTATTTTAGCTACATTTGCGTAGGAGTTATTTGTGGTTACTGGCTTTGGGGTATTTTGGGTTTGGTCAGCGTTAGGTTTGTTCTGGGTGGTGTTATTTTGGATGGGATCTCCTTTCTTTGAGTTTGTTTTGGGGTATTTAGGGCATTGTTTTGAGTTGGCCATGTGGCCTTTGGTTTTACAGTTTATGCATTCTGGGTTTTCTATTCTTTCTTTGATTGGACAGTCACTTGTCCGATATTCCTGAGCGCACTTCAGACACCTAGTTTTGATATCGCAGTATTGCGAACTGTGGTGGAAGTAATTGCATTTGTAACACTGCGTTGCTCCCGGTCTGCGACGTAACGAATCCCAAGTGATGGACATATAGCAGCAGTTGCTAACGTCTAAAATGTCCCGACTGTCTGGGACGTTTTTCCTAACTTCCACTAGAAACATGGGTAGGGGGAATTTTGATTTTCGTTGTGTTAGTTGCGCAACTTTACTAATCGCGACTCCTTGGTTAGCTAGATCGTTTTTTATTTCATTGATATCGGTGGACGCTGGTAGTCCCTTAAGGACTACTTTGTACGGTCTTTCGCTAGGGGGAGGTATTGCGTAAAATTCCTCTCCATTCATTTTGAGGGTGGCGGTGATTTCTCTGTGCTGATCCTCAGAGATTGGGGTAATTCTTATGTATTCTCCTATTAACTTGTTGATGGAGTTTGGGTATTTTTCATTTAATTCTTTAAGAACCAGGTTGTAATTTGTTTTATAACGGAGCATAATAAGTTTAACTTTGCGTTTGGGTCAATTTTCGCCGGGAGTTTTGTTGGGGTCTGAGTCGACGACTTCCATTTTATTTTCTTCGATATTTGGAGCACTGAAGGGGTTATTTAAAGCTATGGTGTTTTCAGGCAACTTTTTAGCCGTTTGATTTTTATTTTCGGTTTCATTTGGTTTGGGTTTTTTGGATGTAGTCTCCCTAAGTTGGGGATTTAAAGTGGCAGGGAGGATGCAGGACTCCGCTGCTCTTTTTTTCAAAGAACGGGTAGCATTTAAACCGTTTGTCATGTTATGGCTGCAGTTTTTTACTGGGCAAGGAAAGTAAAGCTTTAACTCACCCATCTTCATGTTGTAGTCGAGCTCCGCCGCCCCTTTGGCTTGGATGTAGGACTGCAACTGTGCTGCATCAGTGTCACGTGGATCGAAAGTTTCTACGTTGATCAGCTCTTGTTGAAAGCGTACATTGGATTCAGCTTGTCTTATTGGCTTTTGTAGGGTTCGAATATGTGCGCAGTGCACGTTTGGAGGCAGGGAAGTAGTATCCGCCGGTGGATCGCTGGGGTCGGGGATGTCATCTCCGTTCGCCTGCTCCATGGAGCAGTTGCCTTCTTGTCCGTTCATTACGGTGTTGCGAAGGGGAAAGTTCGCGTGTCTGTCAGCCTTTTGCAGAGAAGATGCACTCTCTTCAGGTTTTTCAAGTTGTATGGGACGCTGCTGCTTTCGCCTCGTCATGATTGCTCTGCTGCAGTTACAGTTTCACGGATCCATTCAACTTAACCTTAGCTTCACGGAAATCAATGCTCATAGGTGAAAAAGTATTCTTTTGTCGTAGATGGCTCGAAAGTTGACAACTAAGATTAATCAGGAGCATAAAATGAAATAGAACACTTTATGGAAAGTAAATATCTTTAAAAGTGGTTCACAACAATAAAAATAGTAGCTTTAGGCCTTGCAAGATGGGTAGTTGTTCCATTATGCAAACATGCATTATTACAAACCACAAAAGTTTATAAGAAATAATTATAAACAAACATTATGCACAGTTTCAAAAATTTAATACGGTGGATAAACTTAAGTATCACCCACTAACGTTGGCGGTTACAATCTATCTGAAGTTCATATCATGACACAGGTTTTCGGCGCTAAAGTTAAGTTTAGAACTAAATGAAATCGCCTGAATTATCATCACACTTAAACGGTACATATTGCCCCATTCCATCCGTATAGAATGACCATTTAGTCTGAAAAAGTTGTAAAAAAAAACATTCTTTTTTTAAAGTAGCGAAAAAGATATAATACGTTGTGAATCCAATACAAAAATCTACTGTTATCAAATTAGTGTTGCCAATCGGAAAAATGAAATTTAAAAAAAAACATTTTTTGACAACGATTTTTCCAAAAACAAATGTAATTCCTCCCCAAAGAGTTAAAAAACAAATAAATACAACCATGAATAAATATATTTACAATAAAATGTGCTTAAATCCCCTCCAAAACTGCTCAAAATATAATTTTCGCAAAGTTAAGATTTGACATGGCTGATGACGTCATATCTCCATTTAGCTGAAAAATCGCATAAAAATTGAATTTTAAAAAAATCTAAAGCAAATTTCGAAAAAAAACTCTTCGAGGTTAATAACATAACGACCTATAGCTTCTACATGCCAAGTTTCATACTCCTGGGATGCTTAATTTGGTCGGAATAGGTGAAACACACAAACACACACAAACTCTTTCTCTTATATATTAGTATAGATAAAAAAAATTGCTGCTTCAATGAAACAATATCAGCAATTCACAATTTTCAATTAATGAACTCAATTTCATTTGAATTTCTTAACGCAAAATCATAAACTGAATATCCTGCACTACCTTAGAAATAAATCAAGAGAATGAGCTGAGAAAAAGGCATGAGAGATAATACTCTAAATTAGGAATTGAGGAAATGTTTTTAAAAGTGGACTAAAAAATTTTGGCAGGTCAGCAATTTATTTTTAAGCCGTGATAGAATGTCTTTTTGATATAACATAATGCATGCACAAGATATGTTGTATAAATTTTCGATTTAATTGAAGAGTTTTAAAGTAGATTTCAAGATTTTCGAAAAAACGAATAGTATTTCAATATATTTTCTACCCCGTTTTCTCTAGAAATAAATAAATTGCCTTCAAACCTTCAAATGAAACGCATTGAACTGCAAAGCGACATTCAGCTGAAAGAAAAATTTAGGAATGTTTCTATACTGGAGTTTTCTGAAGATTACATACACCACGATAAATATCCTCATTTTCTATTGAACCCTATATCGATTTGCGTCTTCAACACAAACGCACATATTCATTCATCTCATTAACTTGATTTTTTCCCATCTTTATGAAATCCAAACTAAATGAAACGAAACTTTTACAAATTTAAAATAAGTCTGTACCTATTCATGTCTAATTCAAATTTAGAAAGAATTATAATAAAAATAAGTTAATTTACTTTAATAAAACTACATAGAGTTAATTTTTATTTCAATTTGTTAAAAAATATTGTGTGTGCGGCTTAGAAAAAAAATTATTTTTGTAATGCGGCCCACAAGCGGTCATAGTTTAGACACCCATGCTTTAATACAAGGAAGTTATTTAATGTATTCTCTCCAATCGCGACTCTCGTCTCTTTCCTTTGTTGCTTGACTGAATTATCCTATTTATAGTGTTAAATTGATTTGTGTTTGAGTTGATTAAAGTGATAAATAAAATAATTGGAATTTATCATGTCGAATGATCCTTTACTTCCTTCCACACCTTTAGCTGCGTCACAGGGTAGAAGGGAATTAAGTTCGTTTCAAGTTTCAATTTAAATGTTTTAGAAAAAAAAATTATCTTCGTCAATTTTGGGAATGTTTTCTACCCTCTTGATAATTCGAAGTTTTCATTAGTCCCTCCAACTTCGAATTATCGAGAGTCGACTGTACCAGATTCACATTGCTTCGAGTAGATACAAATATATAGCTGGAATTTGCAAAAAGGATAAATCAAAGGCATATTTAAAAATAAATTCCATCAGAAAGCTAGTATAATATTCAAGTGGGTATGTAAATGCAAGTAATTTTTTTATAGAGATGTTTATAAATTATAAAAGAGAACAATAACTTTTGAACAAAGATAATTCTTAATTCTACAAAAAAGCAGAATATTGAAGAACTGCAATTCACCAAACGCTGCTCAAAACAAAATATTGTTTTGTGCACATTTGTCACCTTTAACGTAATAATACCATTTACAAAAGATAATCGTTTGTACCAGTGTCCCAAGGTCTGGGGTTCATGTACTTTGCTACAACAAATCTCACGCAGTGTAATTTTTATTTTTTAGATAAAGATATAGTCGTTACACAAGTTTGTAGCAGTAGTCGGCATTTCAATTCAATATAAAATAAAATTCCAGGTATTTAAATAAGATACCAGGTTTCCAAAGTGTAAATCATAATATTTCAAAAAATACAAGGGGTGATCAAATGAAAAGGTACGAAACGACACGGAGGGTACAAATATAGACTTTATTCAAAATATACACCACAGGCCTGAGCACAACTATCCCACTGATGAACAAGCCGCAGGATTCCTTGATCCCAGAATTCCTGTGGCTGTGACGAGACCCAGTCCTTCAGAGTGTCCTTGAGTACGTCGTCCGAGTTGAAGCACTTTCCTTTCAGGTGTTTCTTCAGTGGACCAAACACATGGAAATCGCAGGGTGACATGTCCGGACTGTAGGATGGATGGTGCAACGTCTCCCATTGGAACTTGTCCAGTTCCATTTGTGTGACTCTGGAGACGTGTGGACGCGCGTTGTCATGGAGCAGAACTACACCCTCCGTGAGCAGCCCCGGTCTTTTGTTCTTGATGGACCTGCGTAGGTGTCGGAATGTCTCACAGTACACATCGGAGTTAATGCTTTTTCTGTGCTCGAGTAATTCTGTGCTCGCATCATTTGGACGCTGCTTTTTATAAGAGTCTTTGCTCTCTCCTGCGCATGCGGGCACCCGCGCATGATCCGATCCCAGTCAGAGTCTCCAATGGCATCCCGAGATGTCTCGCTACATTCTCCCTTGGCGGAATATGCAAATATTTAACTGTTTCATTTTTATGTCGTTTCGTACCTTTTCATTTGATCACCCCTTGTATTGTCGTACCAATTGGTTCGTAACAAAAAAAAGTATCTTTCAAATTTGGTTCAAATGCCACCCATAAAATTTACCGCCTCGGACATAGGTCCAGTTTCTCCGGCCCTAGAGCCTCCACTGCTGCTATCATAGAGATAGTAGTAAACACGGCAAGGGGCTAAGTCAGTGGCTCACACAAGGGGGTGTCCTAGGGGTCCGGACCCCCTCCCCAAAGCTCTTGAGTTTTTTTATTGATGATAATCCTATATATATATATATATACACACTTATGTCCATAAATTAAGGATAATTCAGAATCACACAGAAATTGAACTCTAAAATAAAAATTTCACCTGTGGAACTATCACACACTCTTGAAGAAGAATATGCAAATTACAGGAAACCACCAGATGGCGCGGATAGTACGTCACAATGACGAGAGTGTAAGAGAGGGGTATATAAGGAATGGTGGCAAAGAAGTAAAATTGTTCAAATGTGCTTTAACAGCCTTTCAGTGCAATAACCGCATAGTTGTGGCACAAAGGAAGCATTTGGATGATTTTTTACGTGGTAGAATTATCGGACGACTGGAATGTGGACGTACCCAGCCGAAATATCCGAGGAACTAGGAATCGCCCAGAGTATCTTTTCCAGGCTTTGGCAACGATTCCAAGATGATGGTAATGTGAGTAGATGTTACAGAACAGGTCGCCCCCGAGTTACAACGCCGAATGAGGACCGGTATTTGGCAATTACTGCCAAAAGAAACAGACGGAGCACAGCATCAGACCTGTCTCGTCAGCTCTCTTCAGCTACCGGTACGACAGTTTCAAGGCAGACCGTGTACAGACACTTAGGGCACATTGGTCTATATGCTTGTAGGCCTGTCAGATGTGTTCCCCTTACCGCAACTCACTGTCGCCTGCGATTAAACTGGAGTAGAGAGCTTGCATTGTGGACACCGCGACAGTGGTCTTGTGTGATGTTTTCCGATGAGTCCAGGTTTAGTTTGCAGTCTGATTCTCGCCGGACTTTATTATGGAGAGCGCCAGGTACCCGTTACCACCAAGAGAACACCATTAAAAGACAACGTTACGGTGGTGCAGAATGGCTCGTTTGGGGAGGAATAATTCTTGGTTCCAGAACTGACCTGCATGTTCAGAGTGTAACGATGACAGGCCACATCTATCGGGATGTCATTCTGGAACAACATGTACGTTTGTTTCGAGGTGCATGGGTGCTGAATTTCTGTTTATGGATGACAACGCCCGTCCTCACCCTGCAAACAATGTAGACGAATGCCTTCAATCGAAGGATATCACCCGTATGGATTGGACATCATTCTCACCGGAATTGAATCCAATAGAGCATGTGTGGGATATGCTTGGCCAACGAATTGCAGCCCGTCAACACCCTCCCACCTGTCTACAGGAACTTCGGAGGGCATTACTTGATGAGCGGTGTAATATTCCGCAAGATCAGATTGATAATTTGATACTCAGCATGCGTAGGCGTTGTAAGGCCTGTATTGCATAGTCCGGGAGACATACTCTGTATTAACTATGTTATACTGTTTTTTTTTGTAAATAGGTTCTTTTTTGAAATTTGCTCCAGGGAGTAAAAATCGCAATTTTTATTAATTATGTCAAACATATAGCATTTTTTTTGCTCTTTACCTTTTGTTTAATAAATAGACTTTACAAATAAGTCAAATTTGTTTTGCTTCTGTCTCTTTCTTTGGCTGAACTTCATTATCCTTAATTTATGGACATGAGTGTATATATATATATATATATATAACGTAAAATTTAATTAAATACTTGTAATAGCAATACACGCCCTAGCGATAACATTAGACAGACAGCAAAAGGTTATTAAGCGTAATTTCTAAATCACATCATCACTACGGAGTAGTGTACCGATAAAATCAAACCAGTTCCTAAAACTATAACTTTATTGAAAGGGAGCTGAAATTGAAATTCACACACATAGCAGGACACATAGCAGGAATCACACACATAGCAGGAATTAATACATTTTCTTTACAAAAAAAAAGTGTTCTTTTCGAAGCAATGTATATCATTTGGAAATTTTGGTTGGTTGCTCTTTTAGAGCTCTTGTAATGCTTTTACTAAATAAATCAACTAATCTGTATGTGGGCGAAAGTTTAAAAAAAATTATTCAGGCAACTACGTGCTGCCATCTGTTGAAAGGAAATCATTTAAAAATGTATAGATAATTTTAAAACATAACACATTCTCGTGAAGTGCAACATATCCTTTAAGTACATCCCCAAAATTCAGATGAATTAGAAATTTTCACGCAAATAAGAACATTTAATACAATTATTATTTTGTTTTTATCAAATATTGCCTTGTTACTTTTCCCAAGCTCTGTCGAAATACAATACGACGTATAAAATTTTGTCTCTAGGAGCTGTGTAAGAAAAAAAAAAAAAAAAAAAAAAAAAACAGAAAAAAAAATTGGCAGATATAGAGACTGCCGAAGTGAAAACATAGAAATTTTAATATTAAAATTTGAAATTTCATAATGTTTGAATAAAAATTATCAACATCAATCTGGTTTTCACATCTATTGACACTCCGAGCAACAATTATATGCATGTTTATATGGTTTTTTATTATTCAAATATATTACGGGCTGTACAAGATCATGACAAAATATAAATACAATTCAATTGAAATAACAATTAATATACAATCATATTTTTTATGGATAGTATTTGTATTTACTTAAATTTCATTATACTTGAATTTCATTATACTTGCGTTACATTATTTGAAATGTTTGCATCATTGTCATCATTAATTTCAACAATACTTAAACATTTTGTACTTTCAATTATTTCAATTTGTTCTAAAAAAGATACAATAGGCTTATGTTAACAAAAGTAAGAAAGGGAAAATATTTGTTTCAAATTTATCTAAGTATCGCGCAAAAGCCGCATCGATCGTCGTTTTGTAGTATTGAGCTTTCGATCATTGGACATATTTAAATTAAGTGTTTCATTTAGAAATTTAATTAGTGGTAGATTTTTATCATCTGCAACGTTAATATTGAAGTCTCCACTGAAAATCATCGGTACATTATCATATTTTTCGCCAAATCTTTTTTCGAGTATTTCAGTACCTTCTTTTGTATAAACATCACATTCTCGAATAAAAATTGTTGTATACGTCTCATAGATTTTCCATGCGAAATATAAACGGCAACCACATTAATGTGTATTGCCCATTCTCGGAATGGCATCGAGCAACGCATATTTCGCCTATAACAGAAGCATTAACAGCAATGCTTTTAGTGAATTTAGTTTGTATGTCCATATGCGAAGTAATGAAGTGTGACGTATCTTTAGTATTGTGATAAATAGGTACGCCTGCTGCTGGAACACTTCGGGTCTTTTATAACTTACAAAAAAAGTTGAAATTCGGAACATCAAGGGGTTCTTCGTTTTTCATACGAATTTCTGACAAAAGCAGAACATTTGACTTTCTTACGATAGCATCATTTTTAAGTCAGCTGCATGCGCATGCAAACTTTGACAATTGAATGAAAATATCGATAATCCTTTCTTGTTGGAGATGCATCTAGAAAAGTTTTGGTGACCGTTTGTAGTGTATTGTTTTATAACCTTTTTAATTCTAACGTTAGATCCTCTCGATGACTTGATGATCTTTTATGATGTTTATCTGTTTCTGAAGCATTTAGAGGTGTGTTCCTGTTCTACCAATTCAAAATTTCTAGCTGCTGCTAATATTTTCTTGAGTAACCAAAAATAAACCTTGAATCCTTGTTACTCTTGTTAAAGCTACGCATACTAACTCTCTAGGATAATTGCGATCGTATTCGTAGACAATAGATTAATTAGTACCTCCCTGTGATTTGTGAATAGTCATTGCCAAAGCAGAAATAAGGGGAAAATGTTAAGGATCTAAGCAAATATGAAAAACGGATATTTAAAATAACACTAATTCCCTGACAATATTTTTTCGTAAATTTCTAATAATAAAATCGAATGATATAAAATTATAGATAATCATTTTGCAAAAAATAGCAGAGCATATATTTTATTTTTGACAATTTAAATTAATAAATAATGATTTCGAAATATTAAATTTTAAATAAAATAAAATATTTAATGAAATTAAAGTCGGAGCCGTTTTCATTATTTTAAACTAAAGATTTTAATGATATAAGGCAATAAACTATAATTTTGCATTAATAACCATATTTTAAACTTCAACACATTAAACTTGAATTATTATTAGATTTTATAAAATTTTTAATTTCAAAATCCACGATAAAATTATGATTAAACAATTAGAAGTCTGTTTTACCACGGTAGTAAGAAAACGTCTAAGCCACTGTAAAATACTAATCCGGATTGCGTGATGCATTGCAGAGGTTAAATATTAGAAAATAAATAATACAAAATTTTCAAGCGCCAGAATAAATACGAAGATTTAAAATAATTTTAAATAATATAAAATTTTTATACCCAAAAATAAATGCGAGTATTTAAAATAATTTTCTGTTATTTATTTATCTTAAAAATATTAGTACATTTATTTGTACTGGAAACGATTCTTCAATTAAACGATTCAAATAATAATCAAACAAAAACACTATTTAAATAATGCTCAGTATATACACATTGAACTTTTGACTAAATCCATTCAATTTCACTTATAAGGTATACACAGCACAATACGTCAGCTGTATAGCTGCAGATATTCTGCTATAAGCATGTCGGTGGCGCGAACGCACGAGATTTCACCCATCCAAAAAGAGTCTCAAGGCGAACAGCAAGCACACTACGCGTGCGCCAGTCAGAGCATGTCGGTGACGCGAACCCATAAGATTTTCCCTATCAAAAAGTGCCCAACGCCGCCAAAGAAGTTTTCACTTCAAAAATCTCTAATTTTATCTATTGAGGAATAATGGATAAAATTAACATAACTTATGACCGCAGATTTATCGAAATCGCTTCCGTTTGAAAAATCGTAGAAAGTATGAAACCTTTATGAAGAATCGTAGAATGTATGAAACCTTTATGAAGAATTGTAGAATCTATGAAACCTTTATGAAGAATCGTAGAATGTATGACAAATAATGCATTGTTCCTACCGAATTAAGTCTTATATTTAATACTTATATTAATTCATACTTATGTATCTTATGAGGAATTAAGCTTCATATATATATATATATATATATATATATATATATATATATATATATATATATATCGTCACATGGTTGATCGTCTTTCGCATGCAGAAAAGTTTTCTGTAATTAAGAGGCTGGTTCTTTTGGTTCATAAATTATTCTGCAAATGTATAGTGTTTACAGAAGAATTTCTTCTAACGTGAAACAACTAACGTACGTTTGAATATCTTACACAGATTCAGAAGTTGCAAATATTGAACACAGTTATATTTAAATCCGAAATATAAATAAATGGCCAGTAAAATGCGCAGTCCCTGTCAAATGATTGAATCTTCTGTTTCTTCTCTCTGCGGTATCCTTTATATAGGCTGGAAAGAGCTTTATAAAAAACTTTTCCTCAAATAACCCTTTCAGAATCTTCTGCAGTTTTGTATGGAAAGTTACTATTACTTACTATTCTGTCCTGGGCTTTAAACGACCCTTATAGCCCCAACACCCTTTCGACAGAGAAGGAAACAAAATTTTAAACTGTTTTTTATGAGTATACTAGTGAACGAAATAATACTTATAATCGAAAGTGTTTTTATACTTAAAACAAGAAAGATTTGACCCATAAATCTCAAAAATCTTTTGCGAGGAAAAACGAAAAAATAATTTCGATAAAAGTCTTTAGATTACATTCAATTCTTTCAAAAGTTTTCGGGATTGTTGTGAATTTTACTTCATTATTAAATTAAGAATCATTGGGCCGGTTCAAATAAAAATAGACCCATCTGAATCCCAGTTTTTAACTCTTGGGGGCAATTAATCTGAAGCGATGGAATATCTCTGAGATCAGGAATCTGTGAGGTATTTCTCTTGAGTGAATTCTTTTGTAAAAACAAGTTATGCAATGCAACAGTCAACAACACGCACTTGAAAAACTCGACCATTGTTGAAATTTCAAGTGTATCCAGCTGTGATTCCGATACGTAAAAAGAAATTTAAAGAGAAAACATGTATGACATTGAACATCCCTTTAGAAATTTTATAATAAGAAATTTTAAAATAGTTTTTCCTCCGAAATTTCAGGAATTAAGATCTAATTGCATCAAAGTTAAAGATTTTGTTGGCATCTTTAATATTTTAGTTTCTTAAATTTTAACTCAGATTTATCTTCATTATGCAATATGTTCACTGATGTAGGTAGCTCTGAGGGGGCCGTGTATCAAAATTCCTTTTTAAAAATGGAAATTCTGTTAATGGGGCTATTGAAAACATATTACAATTTTTTGCTTTCATATTTCCGGAGCCTTTGTAGCTTGAGGGCCTCGTGTAGATAGAGCTGTTACGGTGGTAGCTTCACCCCTGAGTATGATTGGAAAATACTCAGCGCTTCTATTTTTATTGGGCGTCATTTAGATAATAAAATAATATATAAAATAACATACCTCATTTATGTTACAGAAATATATGCTACTCATAGTATATGAGTACATTAAGAAGATTGGTTTATTTCCCTATTAATTTCTCACTTTGAGTATTAATTACATTAATACTCTCCCCCCCCCATTATTAATCACTGTAACAAGAGGCTTGTGGCAACTAAAGTATGACAGGTGAACGTCGGTAGATACGTGATTTACGAATCTTGAAAACATCGCATTAATGGTTGTATCATACCTCTTCGTACCCAGAACTTTACCGGAAACAAAATCTAAACTAAGCTCTGATTTTAAAAATTGTTCTCATCTCAATCCTTCACCTTTATCGAAATCAATATTGGAATCACCGCCATGTGTGAGTGGAAGTGTATGATACTGTTTCTTGAGTAGCTCAGAATCAACTTCCGTATATGCTAAAACTCACATTCATTATTTTATAGTTATATATAACAATAAATACTCTTTGAATTTAAAATAAAATGGATTTCTCAAATCTTCATTATGTACATTCACTAAATAACATTCAAAATGATAGAAATATTTCAACACCCTGTTCTTTCAATTGTTTCTTTCCGTACCTCATAAATTAAGATAATCTTTGACAAAAGGAAGAAGTTTTTATGGAAAAATGGGAAGCGTATCTGATGTAAAATGTATTATAAACAAGTAATATAAATTTTTTACAAAGTCAATTCCTACTTAGGTCAACAAAGAAAAACTTTATTCTACTTACTTTTTACTAAATAATTACAATTAATATACATATGACAGAATCACAATTTTTAGTGACAATTAATTTTTATTAATTATCATTAAAGTTCCGTATTGCCAACCAAAACAATCGTATGTATAAAATTTCAGCTCAACTGAGTGGTTAAAAGCGTGAGGAAAAAAATCCTTTAAAGTTTTAAGATGCAAAAGATGAAGACAACGTGGATGTACCTGTAATTCTATTAAATAATTACTTTCAGTCAATTAACTTTAATTAATTGTAATTAAATTATAGTATTATAACTCAAAACAATGGTGTACAGAAAACTTCAGCTCAAATTAGAGCTTTAAAATGCGAGAAAAAACCTTTTAAAGTTTTGACACAAGTCGCCAAAAAGGATGCCAATTTGGCTGTATTTATCATTCTTTGAATAATTAGCGTTAATCAATTAATTTTAATTAGTTATAATTTAACTATCGTACTGTCATCCAAAATAATCGTGTATGTAAAAATTCAGCTCAATTGAGCGATTTAAAATGTATTTTGTAAACGATTGAAAATTTAAACAATATATAGGGAGATAGTGAATTAATAGCAGGAATTAAAAAACGAACTATTGATTATTTTATGATAAAAATTTCCTTCTTTGAACTTGAATTTATAAAACTGATAATCATTAAACATTTTCCAGTTTCTCGTCACAACCGTTTGCTTAAAAAAATGGCACTAAAACATAAAATAATTTTTTTTCTAATAGGGCTGCGCAAAGGAATGTACTACCTTTGCAAACGTAGTACATTCCCCAGGAACTAATATCACTTTTTAGCCCTGGGCCATTTAGGCGATACCAATTACCGTAAGTAATTTTGAGGCCCAATTTCCTCCCTAGAGAGAGGCACCGGAGCTCTTGATGATGCAAACCTGTACCAGGATTTAATTTTGCCGAGAGCATCCAAGCCAAACAGACACTCTAGGGATCTTTTACATGCAGCATAATCATACGACATGGCCGCTGTCGATTTTCTGCATCATGAAAATCCGCTGACTTGGGGCGGGACCGAACCCGCAACCAGAAAGCCAGTGACAAACCAGCCCTGCCATCAGCCGGTACAAAAATCTAGTTTACTAAAAAAAAAAAAAAAAAAAAAATTAAGGGTTCAATTTTTAAAAATTATATTCTAAATTTCACACATCCATAACAAACAACGGTTATTTTTGAACTAAAAAGGCAAAAAATGTATTGTGTAAATGTAAAAAGAATATTAGACGAAAAACACAAAAACTTTTTTAAAATCCGTAATTTTTAAGCAATTTTTTCAATCTTTGGATAAAACACGGATAATAACGTTTTACACATGGTAAAAAAAGTTTCGTCAGACTGTTTTATAAATGACGAAGTTCTTAAATGTTTAATCAGAATTTTGAGCACTTTTTGAAAAATCGCATAAAAAAGATTGTAGCATTTTATATTATAAAATCACTGATTCTAAAAGACCGAAGAATAACCTCTTTCAGTACAGAGTGTCGATTCATTACAATGATAAGAAATTTGTACAGAAAACGATCGAAACATTCTTCTCATGAAAATGCACCAATAGTGACTCATTTTTAAAAAAAATCGCGAAAAATGAAAAATATTGGAATTTTGTAAAAAAATTATACCGTATTCTGGAGAACTAAATGATCTTTCCTATTCTGTAATTATTTTTTTATCTGATTTTAGTAAGAAGAGAAAGATCGTAATTTTGAAAACAACAAAAAAGTAGGAACTCTTTCTTCTTCTCTTCGGCAGCGATATGGCCCATGTGCAAAATGCAGCGTAACGCTTTGTACAAATTTCACTCCTCATAAAATTTTTATATCGGAGGCTTTGTATGAAAATCAATTCTTGAAAAAAAAAAAAAACTTTGATGAAATTTGTATATTTCTATGATAAGCAAGCACTAATTTGGATTAAAATTAACTACAATTTAGTTTAATTCGAAGGAAACCATATTTGCTATTTTTTGTATGACAATGGTATTTTTTTTAAAAAAAAATAACGCATGTACTGTAGCATTTACGCTGTAGTGTATCTAGAGAGGGGCGTTAGGAACAATTCACCTCTGGTGGTACATATTTTTTGGCGGTAATTCTTTTAAATTTTTGTTACATTTATATATATATATATAAGAAAACCCATCTTTACTCAAAGCACACATGCCAATCGAAACGCATGAATAAATAAACACCAGTTGTTAATACTTCCAGTTTTACTAACGCAAACATCATCACCGCATGTATTAAAGAGTTTCAGAAAATTTTGTTCCAAGGTTAGTCATTAAACTTCTTTTGTTTTTTAAGAGCTCGATGCAAGTAATATGGTTTTAGATATTATTTTAATAATATTTTTATTTCTATCCGTTTATTTGACTGAACAATTGGTGTCACCAAATTTCTCAAAGCCGATGACACGTTGCTTTTGTACGGATTATAACACTGCTCCCACCTTAAATTAACAAAAGGTCAGTTAAAATGTGCCGACTTATCCGATTGCATATCATTACTTGTAGTGACACTTGAAAGCGCAAATTGTTTACACTTCATCGAAATTTCGTTATTTTTATGAAGTAGATTTATTATTTTTATGAAATATTTTTTTACCTAAAGATATATTAAACTATTTCATTCATCACTGATTTAATTTAAAATATTGATATTGGAAGATTTTTATACAAAATCATTCGAGTTGATAATGATCAACAGAAGGTCGTTCGCACTTTATGGAAATGGTTTGTTATTTATTTTCTCGTTTGCATTTTGTGATATAAAACTTTGAAAACTTCAGAATAATTGTCTGCTAACGCTTTCTTTTGATTGGAATGTGTGTAAAATAAAATATTTATGTCGAGAATGGCTCCTAAAATTTAGAGATGGCTCGAAGGCTACATCACTTCGCTTTCTGAGGAGAAATATTCGAATCAACATATTTATAAAATTCTCGGATATTGCATTTAAAAAAAAGGTATCTATAATATATTAAATCTGAAAGGAAAAAAAAAAGCGTGCAACCGATAGTAAAAATGAAAACATGACCACGGAACCTCATCCTAAGACTGTTCGAACGTATGCAACTATTAAAAAAGTAAGCCTCTGATCCTAAAAGATAATCCACCGACTCAAAAATTCATCACTACGAAACTAGGAATGTTATCCAGCATTGTAAGTAAAAATCATTAATAAAGATTTAAAGTTAAAAAAAGATGTTTAAAGCTAAAGTTCATTTGCTTTTGTCAAAACATATTGCTGAGAAAAAAACAAATTGTAGAAAATTATATGAAAAACAACTAAATGCTGAAGAATGGAAATTTTTGGCAACACTCGATGAGACATGGGTATATTTAAGTGACAGTTATTTTAGAAGATCACTTTCAATTACTCAGCTTCGTCAGTTAACAGAAAAGTTTCCAAAGGGATTCATGATAGTTACAGGATTTTGCTAGAATGGCTTATTAATAATCAATTAAATCCTAAGTTAGGCCAAAAATAATTCACTATACTATCAGCAGAATATTTTAGAACCAATTTTTGAAGAGTAAGTTCCAGCCTTATATGGAAAGGACATTGATAAATTGAACTTCATATGGACAAAGCATGTAGTCACACATCTAAGTCAACTGCCGCTTATTTAGCAAAGAAAGGATCAGAAATAAAAATGAAGTGTATCCCATTTGATGAAATAATTGTAAAATCACCTGATGCTTCTCCAACGGACTTTTGTATTTTAGATATATTCAAATAAGCCTTAGGAAAATGGCATTTAAAAACACTGAGCAGACTTTGGAAAACGGTTCAACAGGAATGGAGAAAGATTGGCATGACAATACTGCGAAAAAGTAGTTGAATTTTGAAGAAATTTTGAGCTAGGATCTATTGTCAAGAATCATGACAGTCAGATAGAAGCCTATCGCCATAAAAAATCTGGCAATTGTAGATAAAAATTAACTATCAAAATCATTTCCATAAAGTGCAAACGGCCTTTTGTATTACCCCAATTTATAACAACCTTTGCTGAGAAATTATTTAAACTATTCCATTAATGGCATTACAAGAGTAGCATTAGTAACAGACAATCGATTTCTACAATTCATTTTTTAATACCTCCCAAAGATGATAAAATGAAGCAAGACTTCCGTAGAAAAAAAACCCAGAAAAAAATCTAGAAAAGGAATGTTGGAGTTCTACTGAAATGTATCTCTCTACCTCGACTTGCCTTAAATTTAGGTGAAGAAGTAAGTAGTTTATTAAGTTTTATAATGAAGAGAGTTTTTAGAGAAAATTATACTCTCTGTTTACTTGGAAGATGTGAAAGCCCTACTATAGTTGATGATATTATAATAATCCTCTTAGAATGTCAAGGACGGTTTGAATTCTAAAATTTAGATTCAAATTTTAATGAAATGAGTAGTTCATTCCAATAAGGTAATAAAAAGTAAAACCAGAAAAATATATCAAATTATACAAAATTAAGTCGAATGGAGAAAATATAAGATGATGAAAGGAGTATTTGAAAAAAAAAAAAGAAAAATAATTCATTACTTTTGCTGGGAATTTTCTGAAATCTTTTATTTAAAATCAAATTTTAATTCTAGAAATAAGGTTTACAAGAAATGAAAATTGAGCTACAATACATTAACATTATTTGAGCCCACTGTACATTCAATCATTTTCCCAATGGTAGGATTTAGGAATTAGAATTGAATATTAAAGGAACTCGGTACCCTCTGAACATTTTTTTTTATTTATGTATTTAACAATTATATTTTAGCTTTTTATATAATGTTTTTATTCTAGAAAATAATACGAGATGAAATTTTACGCATATTATTCACGCAATTTAAAAAATGTTAATTTTTTAAAGAAAATTTGGAAAATTTTAAAATCTTACTCCTTTTGTAATTATTGATTTTTTGACCTAAAATTTTTTTGAAATATTCTTAAGATTATTTTAAACAACTTTTAAGAGGCTAGTGATTTTACAATAACATAATTAGTTTTGGAGGTAAAAAATAAAATGTTTACATGCATGCTAAAATTCAACGAAGGCAATATGCAAATTCAAATAAATTTGCTGAATATTTAAAAGCTGCTTAGTTTTATTATCAAAAGGATTTCTTAAAGCAATACGGTATTTTTTCTTGTTTTTTTATGAGAGCAAAATAGAAAAGAGTATAAGTTGGATGTGGATATAGGGTAACAAGTGGAATGTCATTATTTATGAAACGTTATTTCTTAATCATTTATACTTTTATACCTTTATAGTAAAAAAATTAAACCAAAATACAGATTTTTGTGACATTTCTTCCTCAACTGAAAAGGGATGCATATAAGATGACAATTAGGCGGGGAAGTATTTTATCAATAAAGACAGTTGCGCGCATTCACATTGGAACCCTTGAGAAGATAATTCCAAACACAAATTAAATGTGGGTGGTAAAGCCTTTTCCACACAGGAGGAGCATGCGTGTAGAATTCATCTCTTTTGACGCAAAGGTTTCAAAACTGATCTAGCGCAATTCATTAAAGGGCTGAGGATGCCAAAGGTGCAATTAATTGCTAATAAACATTTAATGCAATCAGTATTGTTTTCCGCTCATCAAAGGGTTATGGCTGCTCCCCAGGGAACTGACCTCCATTTTGAGGCTTGATTGAATAGACTTATTAATCGAAGCGCATCGTTCATGACATTCTGAAGTAATGCAATTACAGAGACGGAGAGCAGTTCTTAGTTCCTGTCAAGAGTACCGCGCGGAAAATATGAGTATAGCACTTGTTCTCCGATAAATTAAATTTCATTTGCTCTCTTCAGAAATATATACCATGCAACTCAAAGGGCGAAACTATGCAAGTTAAATTAATGATTTATAGTTTATAGTAAACAGACAATGAAGGAATGAAATATTGTGTAAAAGGTGTGACAATCAAAATTTTTTTAGATAACTAATGCTCAAAGAAGAAGAGACATCATTGTTGTTCACTTGTAGCACAATGCTTGAAAGAGAGCATTAAGTTTCAATAGAAAACAACTATTCATTATCATCGATATTCATAGTACTTCCCGTCTCGTTAGAAATCTATCTATCATTATTTAACCTAAAATGCCACGTCATTTGTAGTTGAAATGAGCATTTTTATATGCATTTATGTGAAATGTAGACAAAAGAAATTGTCCTTTTTGCATATACGTAAGGGTTCCAAAAGTTTGATTTCAAGCCCAGTCAGAGTAGTAGAATGCATATTAAATTGGAGTCATCTGCCAAAAGGTTTTCTAAGCAATTAATTATTTTTGCTGTGGTTCACTTTTTTGACATGAGGATTTGTGATTTGGTTCAAAATACCGTTTTCCAGACGATGTTTTGCATACCACTGTTGCAGAACAAAAACACTCACCGTATTGTCGTCTCTACTAATCACATGCTATATTTCTAGATTCACCAAGTTTGAAATTCTCTGTTACACTTACATCGTGCACTTTTTGTTCTTTTGCTGAATTAGTCATGTTAAATAACAGCTAAATATCGTACATATAACACAGATAAACTTTAAAATGCAGTTGTGTCAACGATTTTGACTATGCTATGCGTAGACAAATTTTGCATCATAAGCAATTGTAGTTCACGACGTAACTAAGGTAAGATAATGACAAACGAGTGTGCTCCCCCCCCCCCCCCGCGCGACCGATCACTTGCATTCGTTCGTAATACTTCATAGCGAGCTTAGTTATTTGAATTAAAATGCAACCCAATTTGATCCCTGGTGTGCCCGAAATATTGTGTCGTGGGACATTGATGGCACGCTTGCCACCTGTTCACCATACCTGAAATAGATCAAGATGATGTAAGCTGACTGAGACAGCCTTGACCGGCAACCTGCTGTAGTTTTTGGAAAGAAGAAATAACACCTTACAATCCTAATATAAGTTATTTATAACAACAGATGTCGGAATAATGTTACTTTAATTTGAATTACATGTATAACTAAAACATTTACAACTATATAGTGCAAAACGTATTTTTTTTGTAGTAAATAAAGAGTTGTGAGTTAGTATTTAGTTATTATTTTCCCAATACTCACATGCCAAAAAATTATTTGACGGCACGTCCGTACCTCACTAAACACTTCTTTAGAAAAAATGGCACGTTGATTCATAAAAGTTCACCACCCCTGATCTATTCGATTCTATATTCTACCATAGATAAACTTCCAAGTCCTTTGACCACCTTTCCACTTTATCCATCGACCTTGCTCTCGGTCTTCTTCTTTTCCTTTTTCCCTTTGGAATTTGGAAAATTAGTTTCTTAACGGACTTGCAACGCTATATCGAAATACATGGCCCAGCCACCTTATTTGGGAGGTCACTTTGCCTGTGTTGGGTTCTCTGTATTTCGATTGAAGTTCGTATCGTATTCTTCAGATTCTGTTTTCTCTAACTGTGCACCAAAAATTTTTCTTAAGTGAGTGAGTGAGTGAGTAACTGTTGGGTTTTATTGCGCTCAAGCCAATTTTGGCTATGCTGCGCCAAATATTTGTTAAAATATTAAAATACACGATAAAATATCTAAAAAAAACCCGACATAACTGTTTCAACAAAATTTAAAATTCCAAATCACAAAAAATCGATTTCAAATGATAAAAGCAAACAAATTTTGGTGGGGGATTTCCCCCACCAAGTCAGACAACATCTTAAAATAACAGATATTTAAAAAAAAAAAAACGATAAATTAAAACGCGAGTTTAAAGAAAAGTTTAAAATCACAATCTCGGTTTTATTTCTAAAAAAAATTAATTTCTACCGTTTCTGTAACTGGTCGGGTGGGGAGGGGATTTCCCACCAGGTTCAACAAGTATCATTGATAAAAAGTCATTTTCTATTTTTAGTTGGTGTTATAAGTAAATCTCCTTTGTAATAAGTTTTCCTGTCTTTTAAAACATAATTAGGTTCCAGTTCATATTCCTCTTCCTCTTCTTCCACGTCGTACATAATTATGTCTTTCTCATCCGTAGTAGGTGCCGACTTTCTGGGTTTATGTGGAGCCATCTTTATTTCTATATTGTGTTTTGCAGTGTTTTTAGTTGGACGCTTTTTCTTACGAGATTTTGAAGTCTGGGATGTGGGAGGTATGGTATTGGAAGTAGGTGGTATTAGTTTTAAGAACAGGACTTGCTTCAGTTGTTAAATGTGTAAACATTCCTACCGTGGATGAAGAAAGTGCTTTACTGGATGAGGAAAATGCAGCAGAGGTCGATAGACAATTAGATGTGGCAAGTGAGACTGTAGAAATGGGGCATGTAGAAGGGGAATGTGTTTGTTTCGATGAGGATAACGCGACAGAGATTCAAAAAGAATATTAGATGCGGTGGGAGCACTAGTAAATAAAGGAATAGGTGGGCTGAGAATCTGATGATGCAATAGTAAGAGAAGATGTAGATGGTAAGAGTTGTGCGTGAGTTAATGTAGATCATTTGGTAACTGCCGGGACCGAGGAAAATATATTTGGCTTCGGAACGGATATTATTGGTTGTAGCAATTTCAATGGAGGGGGGGGGGCAAACTATTTTGGTAATATTTTCATCTGCTGGGGGGGGGAATTGTTTAAAGTTGAGGGTTTTTCAGCCTGGGCATATGTTTGAACTAACTGTGGAACTATTAGTTTTCAAGCTTCTAAATAGGATATATTTTTGCTTGTTTTGATTTCTTGAATTTGTTTTTCGTTTTTCCATTTTGGGCACAGTTTTGAATCGGTGGAATGGGGTTGAGAGCAGTTAATACATTAAAGCTCTATAATGCAATCTGTGGAAGCATGTACAACAGATGCAAATCTAGAGCAAGTAAGTTGTCCACGGCAGGAAGTTTGTGAATGTCCGAACCTCTGGCACTTAAAGCAGTGCAGAGAATTCGGTATGTAAGGGCGTATTTTACAGTTGAGGTATCCTGCTTTTATTGCAGTTGGAAGTTTCGGGCTATTGAAAGTTAAGATTAAGTATTTAGTAGGAATAACATAAGCATCTTCTTCAGTGGGATTCTTCTGACCTGTATCACACCCTGGTCGGAAAACCCCTCGAGGATTTCCGCTGCAGGTGTGGTCAAATGATCAGGTTCAGATATGACAACGCGGGATGTATTAAGAGATTTATGTGGGCTTATATCTACAGGAGAATCGAGAAATGTTTTGGGAAGTAAGAAAGACTTTGTTTGTACAGCAGAATTGGTTTCGATAAGTACATCCCCGGACCTTAATCGTTTTATAGATTTAGGCTCACCACCTATTCCTAAGAAAGTTTTATGAATTGCGAAAGGCTATTTGGTAGACATTTGATTATTTGGCATGGAAATAAGTAAAAAGTATGAATGTGTTGAAATTTGATCAATGGTTAATGTGGGTAAAACAAGGCTTTTACCAGGGCACTGCAGCATTGGATCCATAGACGTGAGGAAAGCTTCGTCCTGGCTGGCTTCCACCCAACACGGAGTCCAACAAGGGAGGCAGTGTGCTGGTCATCTGGCAAAAACCAGGCATGGCGCTCACCTGGAGTACACCCAGAATATAGTGCTACAGCATCAGGGCGAGGATCCAACGGGTAAACCCGCCACCCCTTATCTAACCCTTAGCAATGTCTCTACGGGGACAACGGAGAGAGGTATTACCAGCCGATTGACAGGAGCAGGCTCACTCCTGCCTCCCGTCTATAAAAGAAGTGTGCGCCAAAGGTAACGCAAAGGTATCCTCAGGACACCATTTTCCTCCTTACGAGACTCCGTACACGGCAAAAATGCGGGCCGGAAAGTCAACGGTGTTTGTCGAAAAACAAATAAAGTATCAAAATCAAAATATTTAATGAAAATGAAGGGAAAAAATATAATTTAACGCAATACAAAATCTGAACAAAAATATGTTATTATTAATAAATTGTAAATTTTCAAATAAGAAAAAAAAATCAATAATTCTAAGTATCTTTGTTCGAAAATGTTTGTCTGCGATCTAGACGTGAAAAGAAGAAAAGCGAAAATTGAATGAAGAAAGAGGATCGAGAGAGAGAGAGAGAGAGAGAGAGAGAGAGAGAAAATAGAGAAGGATCACCAGGGCACCCGGGTTCGTGACACCCGTGTTTACCAGACACGGGAAAAGGAAAATATCACTAGGGCAAAACCTCGGAATTGTGATACCCGTTTTCACCTAAAGAAGGCGAGCCCCCTGAGGGAAAATTTTTCTTAAGAGTTTTCTCTCAAAAGTCATCAGTTTATCTCTTCCTCTTCTTTGTCAATTGTCTAGTATTCTCTCTCTCGCTCGCTCTCTCTCATTCCCATATAAACAACTGGTCTTAGTAGAATCTTTTATTTTTGTATTGCTACTTATATATTTATATTTAAACTGGTTTCGCGCAATCCGTGATAACATGTGTTAGCCATCTTGATTCTATTTTTAATTTCAATTTTTATGTCATTACTATTATTTACAATTGTGTCTAAATATTTAAATTGAGAAGGTTTATTTAGGACATATAAAAATATCTATAGAATGTGGGAAGGCACAGGTACATATTACTTCTCAAATTGGCCCCCTAATTATCGAGACATTGGTTTCATCGGCACACCAAACCATCGAAACCTGCAACATGAAAATCAGTATCGATGTTATGCAACCACTTCAAGACGATTTGCTGAATTTCAAGATTAGTTCTAAAATGTGACCTCCCTATTGTTTCTTTAAAGGTCCGAAGAGATGGACATTATTTGGTATGAAATGGGCAATGAAAAGAATGTACTCTAATATTTCCCACCCAAAACGCTCTTTCTTCATCTCGCGCATGTTCTGCCTTTGTCGAATTCGGAGTACCAAAACTACACATGTCACCGTGAAATAACACTTGTACCAATTGCCCACGAATTTCAGCAGGAGAATTTTTCTTTAAATGCAGAACACTTCTTATTTCAATCGCCCACCATGTTTCGTTCAAAGTAGCATCTTCTGAGATCTAACTGTTTTGATGAATGTCTCTCAACTATCCACATCGCAGTGTCAGGAAAAGAAAGGTCTTCCTTACTAAAATTTGATGACGCGAGGAAATAGAATCTTGGTGAAGCATTCTAAAACGTTTGTTTTCATCTCCTTTGAGATTAAATTTCGAACTTGGACTGTGTGAACTGTGGCAGTCGGAATATAGTGGTTATAGTTAAAAGCTCGTGGCGAGAAGGTCGCGGGTTCGAGTCTTGGTGCCACTGAAGACGCGCTATGTAGAAGAGGCACGTTAAATCTCTGTCGAAGCTCAATATTCTTCAGTTGGTGTGGAAGTTAGGAGATGGAGGTGCCAACTCTCAGGTGTCGTCCTCGTCACTGGACAGAGGTTCAAAATTACGGGGTCCGTCGCCAATAGCCCTCGTATTGCTTCAGAGTGCGACGTTAATATAACTCCCACTCCCCCCCCCCTTCTTGTTCTTAAACTATTCGAACAAAATTGTGTCCATGGTAGCCTAGTGGAAATGGTTGCGAACTCGTGGATGTGGGTTCGAATCCTGGCACCACTAAAGATTCACCGTGTAGAGGAAGCCGATGCACGTTAGGTCTGTCAATGTCTTCTCGTTGTCTTTGTGTGGTAATTAGGAGAGGGAGGTGCCAGCTTAGGTGTTGTCCTCGTTACTTCACAGAAGTTTGAAATTACGTAGTGCGTTGCGATAGCCTAGCATTATTTTATTGTGTGTTCTTAATAAACTCTCTCTCTCTCTCTCTTGACTAAAGTCGTGGCTGGAGTGTCATGAGCTCGAGTCTAGTACCGCTCATGACCCGCCCTGCAGAGGCGCGTTAAATAAGTCAAGGCTCAAATATCCTCCCGTTGATGCGGTGTGGAAGTTAGAAGAAGGGTGGGGGAGCCGCTTAGATGTCGTCCTCGTCAATTGATCAAAATTATGAGTTCCGTCGTTCAAAGTTGAGAAGTTGAATAGTGCACTGTTAATATTCGCTCTCTTTGACTGAATTAGTAGAGGGAGGTACCAGCTCCATCCCACCCAGGAAACACAAATAATTAGATATATAAAGATATTATGGGTTGTAAAAGTTCTCTGATAATTTAAAACCTGTGGAGAAATTTTTCTTATTGGAACACATACATATTTAATATGAAGTTTCAAACTAAATGCAAATAGCAAGAAATGAATTAAAAGTGATACATATTTTTGTGCAGATCAAATCCTTAAAGACAGTAGTAGTTTTTTAGAACGTTTCTAACCTTCTGAGACGTTGTCTTAAAAAAAGTGTTTTTTTTTTAAATAAAAGTATTTTTATAAATGTTGTTGATTTTAATTAAAATCTCCACAAGAAATTATGAGTTTCTGAAATGAAAAGCTTCTCATAAGTAATCTTATTTTACATTTAAACGGCATTTTAAACAAATCCAATTGGGTGAGTGAGTGAATATTAACGTCCCACTGTTCAGCTACACGAGGGCTTTTGGGACGGTCCGCGTAATTTTGAACCATGGTCAAGTGACGCGGACGACACCTGAGCTGGCACCCCCCTCTCCAAACTACCACACCACACCAACGGGAGGACGTTTGAGCTCTCGACAGATTTAACGTGCATCGCTCCCCTACACGGCGGATCTTTAGTGGTACTAGGATCGAACTCATGACACGCTAGCCATGATCCGATGCCTAGACCACTCGGCCACCGCGGCCTCTCTATGACTAAACTGCATATATTGACACAATGGCTTATCCTTAGGACATTATAAATACTCTTCATCTCAACCTACTCCTCAACGTTACAGACGTGCTGTATGCGTTTATCTGGATTGTGCACTGATTCACGCGTTACAAACGCATGCACACATTTTTAAAATAGTTGTTTCTTTTACTAATAGGACTGAATGATTGAGATTCGAACACAATATTTTACGAGAATTAGTACATTTGTAGGTGGGAAATGGCGTCTGTTTCAGGCTTTCGAAAGCTAAAGGCGAGTGAGATGTCAGGTGATTCCGAAAGAGGTTAGTCTGGTATGTGAACCGGTGTGGAACGGCTGTTGTTTTTCAAGCCTAAAAGGGGTCTTCATATCCCTCAGACACAAGTATCAGTATCTAGAAATACAAATAAGTAATCTATTCGTTAGCAGTATCTCGTCCTATTCACACACAACAGCCAAAGTATTAACTAATGGTGCTGGCTGACTAGTCAAAGCAATTCTTTGTTTCAGCGAGCCACTCCCTATTTACAATCTGCACGAATTTTTCCGAGAAAAATTCGCTTACAACATAACTTGTGACATTAGTAGATTTCTCCAATTTCCAGAAGCAATTTGTTCAATAGAGCGCTGCAAAATTATTTAACTCGCAATGTGGGGGCCACTAATAAAAAATAATTACTAAACCTAAAAGTATACAATAATTTGAAGCCAAAGGATAGAAGTATAAACTAAACTTAGATCTAATACTATAAACTAAAGCTATATAAATATTTAGTCACTATACTAAAACTAAAAGAGTAGAAAATATATTAAAAATATTTAAAGTACTAAAAAAATTTAAAGAATATAAAATAATAATGTTTGCAAATTCGAAAGTTAGCGCGCAACCACAAGTGTCATACGATCCGCTGTTATTTGTTTACATGATCGCACGTTGTTAATCACGTGATGCAAGTCACAATCGCAGCACCGTCTAGTGATGAATCGACCCCATTACGCCAGGAACACGAATGATGAGCTCATGCGTCGCCAGATCAGTTCATTTTATATAAATATAGTTTTTGCTCCAATACTAAAAAAGTACATGTACATTATCTACAGAAAATGGCCGAGGTAGCCTAGTGGTCAAGGTAACGGACTAGTAGCCGGCGTGTCATGAATTTGAGCTCAGTACTGCTGAAGATCCACCGTACATTGACCACGTTAAATATATCGAGGCTCGAACGTTCTCCCGTTGTGTGGTGTGGAAGTCAGGAGGGGTGGCAGCTGAGGTGTAATCCTAGTCACTTGATCGTGGTTCAAAATTTCGAGTTCGTCCCCAAAAGCCATCGAGTAGCCAAATAATGTGACGAAAAAAATTCACACACTCACTCACTGATATGTTTGGATGATAGAAGCGATGATTATTTTGAACGATAAATTCAAATAGTGAGGGGTGAGTCGGATAATTTGGATGATGCAGGAAAATGGATAAAGTTATTTATGATTTATTATTCTTATTATTTAATTGGAGTTTTATAACCACAACTATACTCAACTCACGTTTCTGAAAAAAAAAATTCTCAGATGCGAGTTTTTCAAAAAAAGGCAAGCTTTGGAGGAAATGAAAAGAACCCAATGCTGGGAGAAGATTCGTTATACGAAAACTCAACAACCTAAGGATTAGCTCGCTTTCACATGTTACATCTTTCATTAAAGTTCAATTTTCCCTTTTACTTTATCCGTAATCCAACTGCAAAATAACCTATGTATCAACAGATTCCTTAAACAGGCTGAAAGCAAATAAATTTATTAACACTAATATCACTGGCGTATTGGTATAATCAGTTCCTTCCTTCATCAAAAGTTATGCCACTTGTAAGAGGATGAAACACATTTGTTGCGGTGCAAATATGAAGAAAGGAGTGCCATTTCGGGTGTCGACCTCGTCCTATGCTTGTGGCTCTGAATTACGAGGCGTATCGACTGTCGGTAGCGGACATTTGAATTGCGGGTAAAAATAGACATTCAAGCTCAGAATATAACAAGTAAACAGAAGGATTGAAGAGGTAGTCACATCTTTAAAAATACATAAACTGCCACCATATATTATTTTCCGGAAAATTTCGACTGTCGGAATCGACCCGAAGCTACCTGATTTATCGTACTCCTCTGACGTCGCATTAAGTCACCAGGGGGAGGGGGAGCAAACTTCGACACTTGACATTCGTTGCGCAGCATTTTAATGGTTTTTATCGGCGATTACACATGTAATGGTTTAAGACGGAAGAATTGGAAAAGGGGGGTAATTATGGCGCACAATAAATGACTCCCCGAATGCGCAGCCCCAGATAAGGTGGGCGATCGATCCCCGGATAATGAGGCCTCAAAACTGTCACTGGAGGATAGAGGGTCGACAGGGACATTCATTCGGAGGAAATATCCCTCATAGTTTTCTGTTTCTGCGACCTGGATATTCTTAAGATCCCCCCTCCCTTAGCACGTGTCAGAGAGGGAGGTTCGATAGCGTTTTGAATTAAAATCCAAGTATTTTCTTATCGGATTTCTGCGATTCATTGCGGTCGTGCTGATTCGGCAGGATTTTGTTCTGAAGCAGAGTTTAATGTCGTCTGTTACTCTTAATGGCCGAACATTTATTTCAGTTTCTGAGAGGGGCGGGATGGTAATGATCCTTCCGACGGAGCAAACAGGATATTCCTTGGGATTGTAATGAGGATATTTAATATCCTGCGAAGGCAGGTCCGAATCCATTCTCGTGTCAAGATAGGATCAAAGAGTGCGGCCTGATGAGTGCACTCTTGATCCCTGGAGAATTCTTCCCTCAGAAACTACTTTGATCGATACGAGACGTTGCTTCTGATTTACGATTTCAATTGCTATTTTTTTGTTGCTTATGTTTTGAATTATTGAACAATGTCATAATTTACTAAGCATTAGTCCTATTCAATTTGGTTGAATCGAAGGATGTACTCTTCTCACTCTGCATTGCTTTATTTAATGGTTAGAGAAGAACTGAATGCCAGCTGAAAAGAATGCTGATGAAAGATTTGTTTGTTACACAAAATGCATTATTATTCAACATTCCCATCGGACTGAATAAGTTCTCTTGCAGTTATATTCTTTCAACGTTTAATACTTACAACTTTTTCTTATCGATCCACTGTCTCTTTCTCAAAGGAAAATATTTCTTTTTTGTTTGCATCGAATCCATTTTGCAGAGTGAGCCACTATTAAATTTTAAAATGCTTCATACAGAGATCTCCAAGTAACTTTAGTAAGAGATTCCAACTATCACATTAATCAGGAAAAGAAAGAAAGAAAAAAGGGGGCAGGACTTACAATAGAGGACTGTGCTGAAGCTTTCAAATAATTCTCCACGTGCGTAATCTCTCAGATCTTCAGCGAAAAAAAAAATCCACATTTTAGGTTATTCTTTTATTAGTTGCTATTTTTTCTCCTCTGTATAATACTTCCACAAAAGTTAAACATTACCACTAGATCATCAAAACAAAACGCATATTTTACTTTAATGGGATAATCTTTCAGAAGTAGTAAAGAAAATACAATCAAATAATGTTTTCATGCGGTCCTTTTCTATGGGATTTTCTTATACCTCGTATGAAAATTTCAACATATTTAGTTTAATAACACCTTTAAATTTTCTGCCAATACACTTAGGCACATTACAAAGCACTATGTTAATTTTTTACCAATAGTTTCCCGATAAATATACGTTCAATCGTTTTTGTTCGACGCGGTTTCAATTCATGTCCCCAATTTTCTCCATGACTCGAATGATGTAACCGAAGACACGTCCACGTAATCGTCAGACATTGCACTAGTACGTAGTCTCAGCGGAGAAGGCTTTGGCACTTTTATATCGAAATGATTAAGGGCCAAAACCATCAATGACAGGGACATTACCAATAACTAGACAGATTATGAAGATTATGAAGAAGAGAGCGGATTCAATAAATGCAGACACCGAGCCTTGCAACAAATTGGAAAATCATTCCCATAAAATACACAACTCTGAAAATAATTCACTATTTCACGCTGTTCTCTTCCTATGGGAAAAAGCAAAGAAAGAGTTGTTTTTTCACCAGTCTTTCATGGAAATTGTGGTTATCGAAGGGATTATACTCTTGTAACGGCAATGTGTAAGGTACGTGGAATCTGATTTGTGCAAAACATACAAAAGGTTACAGATGAGCATATTTAATTTAGAAAATTATTAGAAGTTATTTTCTTAAAAATCTAGTTTTAACAAAATATGCAGTATTGTTATTGAAAATACTTTTTAGATTTCATTTCTGTACTTAAACAGACTATTTTTTTTCAAAAATTTTAATTATCTCTTGAAACTCCTTTTAAGCTTTATACATTATTTCGATCTTTTTATTAGAAAATTATACTAAACACAAAGAAGTAGAGATCGGCTGGGTGGCGTAGTTGGTTTGTCGTTGGCCTTGTTGTGCCTATGGTTGTGGGTTCGACACCGATCCAAGTCGGTGGATGTAGGAAATTGACAGAGTCCATGTCGTATGATTATGCGGTATGTAAAAGATCCCTAGAGAACATGTTTGGCTTGGGTGCTGTCGGTAAAATTAAATTCTTAGTACCTTTTCGCATCGTCAGAGCTTTGGAGCCTCTTTCTGGGGTGGAAACTGGGCGTAAAAAATGCATTGAAGTGATATGGTGTCGCACTAAAAAGTGATACCTGCTCTCAGGAAATATACTGGGTCTGTATTGGAAATAAAAAAAAAAGGTTAGAAAGTGTGCATTTACCAGTGCGGGTTTATCCATTGGGCGCTTGGGGCGGGCACCCAGGGGCCTGTGTAATGGAGAGGCCCAGAAAGACCCGGATAAGCTGGACGTAACTAGATTTTCCGGTTATAAATTTCGATCCTCCAGTGCCAAGAGGTCTGTAGATCTTCTGCGCTTAGGGCCCGAAATGAGCTTAAATTGGCAGTGCCATTTAAGGCCAGTCAGTAGGGTGAAAACCTTGGAGAAATCGATTTTGAATTTTTGATATTTCTAAAATCTATAAATCAGGACCTTTCCAATGATGTAACATGCTGGCCATTTTATTAACTAGAAGTATATTAAAATGATTTTTAAAAATTAATCAGCTGATGAGCCACGCCCTCTTTGACAGATATAAATGTAAACATTGACTTTTTAAATCTGAGAAGCTCTTCCAAAGCCACTATCTGTTTTATTTATTCATACGTAATAACTGTAGATTGACTGCAAGCGTAACTGTTAGGATTGTTTACCTATTTTGGAGCGCATACACGTTTATCTTGTTAGAATTTTTAAGATTTTAATATGCCCAGCTTAGGATTCACATTACTATTGTTAGTGTTTGAAGAAAGGTTAGTATGATTGAAGTATTCCTACCTACATAAAGCGTACCCTTACGTTTTTTTAAAAAAATTTCTGTCTAGGCATATTAAGTAACTAAAAATTCAAAATTCCGAATTTTTTGAAATTTAGAAATTTTAAATATTGAAATCTTAAAAATGCTAACAAGATAAAATTCCCAATTTATTAAATTTTCTTATGATGAAACCGTAGGGATAAATGCCATCATGAATTTGAATATTCTTACATTTGTTTTCAAGAATGAAGTTCACTGTAAAATGTGTAACAGTGGTTTAGACATGCAAGTTTTAAAAGGTAAGTCTGGACTGGTATTACATTTGTCCTGAAATGTTGTGCTTGTCCATATCGTGTAGAATTCTCTTTTTTAAATTTTCATGAAGGGACGCAAATTGCTACAATAAATACCAGGTTTGTATATGCTACTTGTTCCATTGGAAGAGGTGCAGAAGCTGGGAGAATGTTTTGTGGCATAATGAATCTTCCGCAAACAACTACAAGGTTTTCTCCTTACGGTAAGTGAATTTTAAATGCTGTAAAACTTGCTTACGAGGACTCCATTCAAAATGCTGCGAAGGAAGCTATTTGTGAAAATGAAGGTAATAATATTATGGTAGCAGTAGATGGGACATGGCAGTAGTGCGGTTAAACATCATTGAATGGTGTAGTTACTGTGACCAGCATTGATACAGGTAAGGTGATAGATGTCGATATTCTTTCGAAATATTGTATATGTAAAAAATGTACACATAAAAACATTGTTTTTGTCCTGTTGGTGAAGATTCATGGTGTGGATATAAAAAGGCTGAAGTATAGGTTAAGTCTTGCAAACATAAAAATAGTCTTCCGGTCGCTGTTGTAGTAGCAATGCACCCTATATTTAGAGATCTTTCCCATCCTGATTTGTTGAAAAATTTTTGCATCGGAAAACACAATACCCGAATAAAAGTTTTCATAAAGTCTTTTGGTCATGTGTTCGCAAAACAACATTTGCACAGATTGAAACACTTTCACTTGGTGTTTATGATGCTGTTTGTTCCTTTAATGATGGTAATGTATCCAAATTAAAAATGCTTCAGAAAATGGGAGTAGAACCTGCAGAATATTCGGTAAGTCCCATGAACATTCTCGATAGGGAAAGATTAATGAAAGCAATCTATGCTTTTTCTGGACGATCGAAGAAAATTAGAAAAGATATAAGAAGATATAAAGATATAAAGTCTTTTGGTCATGTGTTCTCAAAACAACATTTGTACAGATTGAAACACTTTCACTTGGTGTTTATGATGCTGTTTGTTCCTTTAATGATGGTAATGTATCCAAATTAAAAATGCTTCAGAAAATGGGAGTAGAACCTGCAGAATATTCGGTAAGTGCCATGAACATTCTCGATAGGGAAAGATTAATGAAAGCAATCTATGCTTTTTCTGGACGATCGAAGAAAATTAGAAAAGATATAAGAAGATATAAAGATATAAAGTCTTTTGGTCATGTGTTCTCAAAACAACATTTGTACAGATTGAAACACTTTCACTTGGTGTTTATGATGCTGTTTGTTCCTTTAATGATGGTAATGTATCCAAATTAAAAATGCTTCAGAAAATGGGAGTAGAACTTGCAGAATATTCGGTAAGTGCCATGAACATTCTCGATAGGGAAAGATTAATGAAAGCAATCTATGCTTTTTCTGGACGATCGAAGAAAATTAGAAAAGATATAAGAAGAAAAAGAAAGAAGAAGACAATATTATGAAAAATAAGGTAAAATCCGGCTACAGTGCAGGATCTTTTTGATGAGTTAAAATTTTATACAAAAGCTTCTGATTTCTAAAAATTATATTTTTTAAATTGTGTGTTCTTTTTTTTCTATAAATCTAATGTATTGATGAACTGGACAATTTTATTCGATATTTCATATATATTCTTGTGTATACTGAAGTGAAATTTTTGAAATGTTCCTCAGACATTTAGCTAAAAAGGAGATGTCGTAACACAGAAAAGGAAATTTTTTATTAAATTCATTATTGGTACTCTGCAAAAATTATATTTTACTACAGGCTGATCAATTTTTTTAAAAAAAATTCATTTCTGTATAAAGATAAATGTTTATTTAATGCACACACAAATATTTAGGCTTTAGTGTTCAATTGTTTCTTAGTAAAAGGTACATAAATATATCTCAAAATGCATTGCACGAAGCTTGTAATATACAAAAAAAAAAATACATAAATTTCAGGTTTAAAAACATAAAAACAGTTTTCTTGTTGTTTTGGATACCATTTATGTAATATTTAAAGAAACATTTTAATTCTGATACTTTAAGAAATTGTGTTTACATGTGAATATATAAAACACCAATGAAACTTTTTGAAATGTCATGTAATCATGTATTACTGTTTTATAAAGATTATATTTTTTAAAATTCTGTGTTCTTTTTCCTATAAATCTACTGTATGCATGAACTGGAAATTTTTATTTCATTTTTCATATATATTCTTGTGTATACTGAAGTGAAATTTTTGAGAATTTCTCAGACATTTAATTAAAAAGCAGATGTCGTGACACAGAAAAGAAACATTTTTATAAAATTCATTATTCTACACTGCAAAAATTATATTTTTAAACAGGCTGATTAATTAAAAAAAAATATTCATTTCTGTATAAAGATAAATGTTTATTTAATGCACACACAAAATTTTAAGCTTTAGTGTGCAATAGTTTCTTAGTAAAAGGTACATAAATATATCTCAAAATGCAATGCCCTTTTTCGTTGCAGGAAACTTGTTACATACCCAAAAATACATAAATTTCCTATTTGAAATAAAATCAGTTTTCTTGTTGTTATTTTGGATACCATTTACGTTATATCCTTTTAATTCTGATACTTTAAGAAATTGTGTTTACATGTTAATTTATAAACACTAATGAAACTTTTCGAAATGTCGTATAATGATGTATTACCAAAGCCATATTTTCATGTATTGACACATTTTTACATGGTATTTATGATGCTTTATAGTCAATTTTGATGAAAGTAATGTATAAGAACAGAAAATTCTTCAAATATTGACGTAGAATTTGAGAAAAATGATGCAAATGCTATAAAATATCTCGATACATTAAAAGGGAAAAATACTATCTATGTATTTTCTGAGAAATCTAAGTAAAAGAAAAAAGTAAAAAGCCTTAAAAGAGTAATAGAGAATAAGTTAATATTTAAAAAAATAGTGCAAATACAGATTGTAATACCTAATTTTTTTGATGAAGTGGCATTTTATAATAAAAATGTAACTATCTCCAAACGGTGTTTTTAAAAGTGCGTGTACCTTTTTCTCAGAACCTATTCAACGGAAGCACTTGCACTCTTCACTGAATATTACTGATATGTAACTATATGTACTGAAGTGAGCTTTTATTAAACATCCCAGAATATTTTTGTAAAAGTCAGTTATCGTGAAAAAAATGACAATTTTCAAAAAAAAAATCATAGTAATACTTTTACATTGCATGTTTTTTTGAAAAAAACTAAACAATATATTTGAAAAAGCTCACTTCAGTATAAATAAAAAAGTATAAATAATATACAGACAAAATTTTAAGTCTGTACATCTAATAGTTTCTGAGAAAAAGGTACATAAAAATGCTCAATTTAGCATTGTCGGTATAGGGGGTACCGACTACCTTAATCTTTGTAATCGCTTTTCTAATTGGTGCTCCTTTCAAGAATGTAACCCCCAAAAAGTAAAAGTTCGAATTCGATTCATAAGGACAATTTACATAATGATAATAATTATTTGTAACGTTTGTAATTCAATAACAATTATTAATTAGTTCCTAATTAAAAGTAATTATCAAAAAATAATTCGCCATGATTCGAATAATTACATATAACTAATGTTATTATTCAGGGTGACCACGAATGTCGTGTACAAACTTGGAGGGGGAGGTAGAAAACATTGTAAAGAGCCATAATTACATAGAAAGGGCGGAAAGCGATAGTTGTCACTGCACGTGAACTCGCAAGGTCGGCACGTATTGCTTCTTTATTTCAGACACCAACAGCGTGCGATGAACATGAATCGTTGTATGAACGCCGTGTTAGTGGATATCCACTTCATATACCGCCTAGCCAACGGAAATGGATGTAATGATTTTCGGTTGTATGGGGAAAGACATCCAACGAGGCAGCAACCAAACCATCATACATTCGCTCAGGTGATCAGAACCTGGTGGAACATAGATCTCTCAGAACTACGATTGAAGGTACTGGGTGGCCGCGAACAGCACGAACACCCGTATTTGAAGAAGGTGTGTTGCATGCTGTGGATAAAAATCTCGGTAACTGTGTACGGGCGCCGTTGCAACAGGAAGATCTCGAACAACTGTCCATCGTGTACTGCAGGGCGGAGACTAACATCCATTTCATGTGCAGAGAGTGCAATTATAGTCAGATGATCACTCATGACGTTACGTAGTTGCACAGGGGTTTGTTAACTGAAGTGTGGAACACATGTACTTTGCCAGTTCCTTGTTGTTCTGTGATGAAGCAACCATTTCATTTGAAGGGGTATTTAATACACACAACGCGCACATGTGGGCTTTAAACAACCCACACATCACCCGACCACGTGTCACATAACAATGCTTCACAGTTAATGTGTGAGGGAGTATCGTGGGGAACAGCTTACTCAACCGCATACATCTTACCGTCTCTACTGGACTCTGACAAATATCTAGTATTTCTTCATTAGGTACTTCCGTAACTACTTCGCACCTGCCCTCGCACTTATTCGGCGCCGGATGTGGTTTCAACAGGATGGGAAACCCTCTCATTGTGGAAGGTGTGTACTTGGCTATTTGGATCGGATATTTCCAAGCAGGTGGATTGAACGGGGGAGGGGAAGGTCCCATCACTTGGCCTCGCAGATCCCCTGATTTATCTCCTCTGGATTTCTTTCTCTGGGATAACATGAAGAGCTTTGTGTACGACACGCCCATTAATTCTGAATGGACCTGGTGGCCCGAATGTCTATTGCTGCAGTTACGATCTGTGAAACGCCTGAACATGTCCACCATGCACGTCACATTGGTATCGTGCGTGCATACATGTCAATGGCCGCTATTTCGAACACCTCCTGGGTGCTTTTATGTCACACTTTTTACTTATTATTATTTTCCTTGTGTAATAAAGCGTTTTGCACGACATTCTGTGGTGTGGCCTTAATATCTTTGTGTCTCGTTAATGTCATGTTTCTGCGCTTGATTTCCTATGTAATTATGGCTCCTCAGAATCTTCTCAATCTCCTTTTCAAGTCTGTACACGGAATTTGCGGACGCCCTGTATGTATGCACACACACTTGGGTGCCCAAATTTGAAGTTACAAACTCATGTTTTTGCAATAAATAATATATTGAAATATCTCTATCGTTTTTCAAAGTGGTATTGTATAGTGCTATTTAGGCAACCATTTCAATTTATGCTTGCAGTGTCTGTTTAATAATGAAGAGGATTGCGTTTATAAAAAAAACGAAGTTCGAAGTTTTTTGAAATTCCCAAGTTTGTGTGTGATTTTTTTAAAGAAAAAACATCAGCCGAACAGATTTCAATTAAAATAACCCCATGAAACTGTTTAAATAATGAATTTTCTCAATTTCCAACTAAAAAAAAGTACGTTAGTTTCAAATAAACCAATAAAACTTTTTGATTGATTTGGTGTGATTAATAGCACGGTTATATAAGATCCTGTTAGTTAAAAAATTACACTATAATAATGAAATTTGGGATCACTGTACCTAATAAAGTGATGGGCTGCCAATTTTCCAGATTTTCAAAAATGTACTTGTCATCAGTTAACCAAGTGCTATTTAATTTTAAAAATTTAATTTTAATTTTTAAAAAGGGAGGTAGACGAAATTTGCGTCCTAATAGCACTTTTTTTACACTATGTGTAAAACGCGCTAAAAATAATCACATATAGTAATAATATTATAGAAGAGATACACCACACCATCACACCACACCACCACATTGAAATGTCAAAAAAAGATGCATAATATTAAGATAAATAATCTGAATTTTAAGGAAAATATCCTTCTTCCTGAATGCATTCAGCTTTATACGCAACATGTATAGTTTCATTGTCTAGTATTTTGTAAACCTGTACCACCTTTTCAATTTTTCCTTTCTTATCTATTTTGCCTAATATTTAAGCAGTTTCTTTTTTAAAAGGTGTTCCTCTTATCAAGATGGGTGAGAGCAGTTGTTGTTTAATATCCTAGCTGTATGTAAAGTCATTTAAAATAAAATCTTGGACGAACATCACTGCATTGAAGTATGCAGCGGCTTTTGAAAGATTCAAGATCGTATGGCATTACTAACATTTACTTTTGTATTTCCATTTTTGTCCCGTAAACACTTCCGAAGTCTTGGAAAACTGGCTGCATGGCTTCGGTAACTGCTTCGAGAAAATATTTGTTGTGTTTATTCAACTCTATTTAGCCCATACACGCACTATGGATGCATTACTAAATGGAGATGACTTAAATGATTGTCATACATTATAAATAAAAATTATCAAACAGAAAATATTGTACTTTATTATATATGAATGAATATTATATATTAATATGTTGCTTAAAAAGTACAAAATTATATTCCCAGTTAAAAATATCATTTTTAAAAAAAGCTTCTGAATACAATATAAGGATTAGTGGATCAATATTTAGTTATTACCCGCGACTTCGTTCACGTAGAAATTTACAAAAAAGTGTTTTGTTCAATTCACAGATCTTACGAAAACTTAATAATTCTGTATTCCACGTTAAGAAATACATACACGCTATATATATATATATAGAGAGAGAGAGAGAGTTTAATGTTATTTTTTTACTTTGTGAATCAATGTTTTGTTTTTATATTTTTGTGTTTTTCTTCTTTTTGGTGTTTATTGTAAGATTAATTTATCAAAATCTGAAATATTTTCATGAATAAAAACCTAACAATATTTAACATTGATTTCTAATTATTAAACTTAAAGTTCAGCTGTTAAAGTTTAAAACAGCTTAAATATAACGAATTAAAAAACTCACAATTAAGAAATTGAGAACAATTTGAATTAAGAAAAACAGAGAGGTAGAAAAATGAAAGATACCTTGAAAATTATTATTCTTCGATTACAATATAAATATTAAGAAAATAATAACTATTGTTTAAAGGTGACTAAAAATGTAAATGAAAAAAAAAAGAAAGGATTAAAACTAACCGTAAAACTTATCAATTTTTTGTTTCTTGCATTGCTTTTTGCTTATGAAGCCTTGATCTATTATTTTTAAAAGTGCATCCGAAACAGCCGATGCTCTACTTAACTGAACAGTGACATAACTATCATAAAAAAAAAATTATGGCACGTGTCAGCGTATTATCATGTGCGCGTATAACACTATTATATCTCATGAAGAGCATCGGTCGCCAGTAACCAAAACAATGACTTCATTAGCTCAGCTTGACGTTAAATTTGGCGTTCATCTTGGCATTCAGTTTCACGTTCACCCGTATAGTTTCCGTTCCCGTAAGAATACGGGAATAAAATATAGCCTATGTTACTCCCCGTTAATGTAGCTTTCCATTAGTGAAAGAATTTTTAAAATCGCACCAGCCGTTTCCGAGATTAGCCGGAACAAACAGACAGACAGACAGACAGACAGACAGACAGACAGACAGACAGACAGACAGACAGACAGACAGACAGACAGACAGACAGACAGACAAAAAATTTTAAAAATTGGGTTTTTTTTATGAGTACCGTTTATACTTTTAGTGCATTAAGTAAAAAGCTGCTAATTTGAAATTACAAACAGACACTTCAATTTTATTTATTTGTATAGATAGATGTGCCTACATGAAACTACACATTTGAAAATTGTAAACGCAATGAATTTAAAGAAGTTATTGATGACCATTGTCAACATGTCATTAATTACTGGAGATTTCAATATTGCAAAGGAGGCCAATTTAAGAGCTATATAATGAAGAAGGGAATATAATTTTTTATAAAAATAAGACACAATTAAACATTAATTCAATAAAGACATATAGAATATTTCATTTATATAAGAAATAGCTATCAAATATAGTACGCCCCACCCCCTTTGGAGATTTTTTAAGAATTCGGATGTTATATTACCAATCAACTAGAACAAATATAAATGTATCTTTGATAAACTGAACTAAACTCAGTGGCGCAAAAGCTCATAAGGGCCAAGGCCTAATGTGCCCATCTCAGAATACATGACCTTGGGTGCTGAGGTGCATGAGCAGATATTTTCCTGTCAGGTGGTCAATCCGACGCGCAACTCCCAGTGTTTAGTTCCCTTGCTCCGCCCGGGGTTTGAGCCCTTGACCTGTGGAAGCACGATACGCTATCACTGAGCCACAGTGGTATGTCTTATAAACATATTAAATATCAGATTTAAGAATTGCAAAGTAGTTTTATAATAGTTTACATAGATAAAGGGCCAGGTAATTGTGCTATTATATGTAAATAATATTGTGGTTTCACGCTTAACAAACATTTTGAAAATTATACAGAATTTATTAAATCGTCAGTTAGTGATTGGGAGATAAACAACCGCGTATTGGCATCGTATAAAAAATTACGTGAATACACTTAAATAATGCTTTTAAATTTCTCTCTATATTTCTTACTCCTAAGTTTTACAAAAGCTCTATTAAGTTTGGAAGAGTTGCTATGGTTTTAATATTTATCTTAACAGATCTGGTAAAAAGGTACGAGAAATCATACTGGATGCAGTAATCTTAATTCCTCTCATAATAATAATAATAATATTGATCGTGATGCGGGTGATAATAATGATGGCAATAAAGATAGTAAGGATTTGAAAATTCTTTCAGTGTATACAAAAATTATTTGAGAAAAATAGGCATATTTCGCAACTTGTGCGTTTTCTTTAAATCCAATTTCATTACATTTCTGTGCAATTAGAATTTTTAAAATTAGTAAAAAGTTCATTAGTTGCATTATTGTAAAATACAACATGTGAAAAACGCGCTAAAGTTACTTGGCCATGCCAATGATTGATATCTTGTTTACTTTTTAGTTCGATTAAATTTTAAGCGTGTTTTATAGTTTTTTTAAACTATAATTTATTTTTCATTTTTTTAGTTCAATCTACAATAAAAAACTTAAAAAAACATGCTCTTAAACTATATTTATTTATTGATGAATTTATCCTTGACTTTGATATTTGGAGCCGCAATAATGTGGCAGCTAGAATTAGACTTGCTCTTCAAATTAGCTTACGCGAAATGAATAGAGGTGAATTTTGCGAAACGAAGCTTTCAATGAAGTTTTAAATTCTTTTTAAGAGCATGATTTTTAAGATAAGGCTTTCAAACTTCACACATCGAAAGAAAACAAAAGTAATTTTTAAACAAAAATTGTAAGGAAAGAATTATATAAAATGATTCCTCGAAAAATGATTATTAGACGGAAAAAACACACCTTTTTAAAATCTGTAATTTTTAATAAAATTTTTCAATCTTTAGACAGATTACGAATAATAAGACCTGACACCCGGAAATAAAGTTTCGTGTTATTATTTTTTTAAGTGATGAAATTATTAAATGTTTAATTAAAATCTTGAGTATATTTTGAAAAATTGTAAAAAAAAAAAAGTTTTGGTATTTTATTTTTTAAATCACTGACTTTAAACGAGCAAAGTATGAACTTTTTAGTACAGACATTTGATTCATTACAATGATGAGGAATTCATTAAGAAAGAGATTGAAAAAATCTTTTTATAAAAATGCATCAATATTGACTCATTTCAGAAAAAAATCGAAAAAATGCAAAATATCGTTACTTCGTAAAAAAAAATTATATCGTGTCGTGGCGAAATAAACGATCTTTCCGATTCTGGAATTATTTTTTGTCTGATTTTAATACGGAAAATAGGATTGTATAGTTTTAAAAACAACGAAAATGTCGAAATCTTTCAACGTTGGGTTTTTCGGCGTATTGGCGGAATAAACTCCATACAGAGGCAAACTATTCGCTCATTTTAACGTTTTTAATTAATATATTTTTAACTAATTGCTATATCGGAACAAAATTTTTAAATCATTGTATTGTCATCGGTCCTTGACAAGTGTGCAAAATTTTGAATTAATCTGACCTTTTAAAGTACGTAAAAATCGAGTCGCAAAATTCTCTCCTAACAAATTACATTACAAGTTAAATAAAAGCTTGTAATAATAAAAAGGATTTTCGATAATAACTTCAGAATCGATTTTTTTTATTACCTTAACTTATTTAACGCACTGTATTAATTCTTACATTATCTGATTCGAAATCTTAAGGAAACCCTTTTAAAGTATGATAAATATATTTTAATCTGGAGAAATGAAATTTCCACTATAAAAGGCATCAGTGCCTTAAATAGAGTTTAAAACCTTATTGCTAGCACAGCATTCACTTGGTGATTTGGAATATGCCTATGAATCCTTTGTTCCCCTCATAGCACTGATATGAATGATAAAATAAACACCTGTATGCGTCATCAACAGACATCGGGAAGGGTAATGCCCTTGGCTTTCATTTAGTTTGTTGTGACTAGAATTGAAAGAGCTTTGTGCGCTCTAGGATTTAAAAGGGCATTAAATCCTTCGTCGCAACTGGAAACCGCTTTAGTCGGAAAAATTGGCTTCACCCACTTGGCGACCAAAACTTTTCGCGAATCCTTTTAAAGCTCGAAATCGGATGAGTAGAAACTTTTCAGGCTGTTCGAGGTAAGTCGCAATCACGCACAGAAACTCAGACTTCGATGAGGGCCTGGGGTCCAGACGGATTGAAAAATTAAAATGAATGTTCTCTTTCACACGATTTACATATTAGAGCATGAAACTTAAATTAGAAATGAGCTCTCGCGCTGTAACACTCTGTCATTGTAGTCTGATCAGTTATTGGTAAACTGTCAAGATAAATTTAAGCTTCAAAATTCTTTAGGGTTGTTCATATTAGTTCCGTTCCTTTTTTTCATTTGTCTGAATGGTCGTTTCCTATCAATATCTCTGAATGATCATGTTATATCAATAGCGTACATCGATTTTTATTGAATTTGATAATTTACTGCGGGTTATTCACAGTTTCATCTAGAAACTGGATGGCGTTTTTAAAATTAATAGATTTGAAAGGTTTTCACTTATTTAGACTACTTCAATCTTAAGAAAATCCTAAAAGGAAATAATTTTATCAGCATACCTATATAATGCCTTTTTATATACACATATTATAGTGCATTTGAATTTAAATTATTATTAAATTAAGTATTAGATTAATCATTAAAGAAATAAAGACATTAGATTTAGTACCGACCTGAGGTTAGCAAGAGTTCGTCTCCTTGTCCGTTCTGTTAGCTGAGATTACTTAGACGGGAATATTAGATTTGAATGTTAGATTTGAGTATCGGATTTGAGTATTAGGATTAATTTAGGTATTAGGCAATCACTCCGAGGTTTCCACTTATAAATTGAACTTGTGTTTGTTATTTGTGTGTTTGTCTGTCTTAAATAAATAATTGTTGCTATGGCTTTTGTTGGTGATGATGTTTCCTCCTACACTTAGAGGCGCGTCGGGCAATGGGAACTCATTCCAAGATAGGACTGGGACACACGACAATGGCACACAACGAGTTTGTCTTCAGGACATATCTCCCTTAACCCCGAGAGGGGAGTCGGATCCAATTTTCGGCTCTTGCCTGATATTTTCTTTTCTGGAGTTGGAAACATAGAAGAATTTTTGGAATATATTGACAGTAATGTTAAGTTTTACGAGGTACCTAACAATTTGGCATGTTCTTATCTTAAAGGGCGTCTCAAAGGACGTGCCTTGGACTGGTATGACGTCTTAGGGTCTTCGATAGTGAAAGGGAATGCTACGGATTTCGCGCAATTGAAAGATGCTTTGACACCAAATTTCCCAGTGGTTAGGAATAAGACTGAATTGGAAGTCAGGTTCTATTCGTCGTATCAGGGTCACGGTCAGGCTCCTTCTGATTTTATTTATGACCTTCTCAAAACACATAAAATGTTAGGACTAAATATGTCGGAAAATAATTTAATCGAACATATTGTTGCCCCTTTGGAACCACAATTGATGGAATATATAGAGATTAGAAATCCAACTACTCAATTGCAGTTACTTCAGATGATCTCAAAGTACGAGGACAGATATTTGAGGAGAGACAATCCGGGTTCGAGGAATAATAATAGTGAAAGACGAGCTTATGATGTGAGTAGGAGGTCTAACGAAGGTTGTACTAAAAGAAATTGGAGAGATACTGGGATAGTCGAACGTCAAAATGATAGGAGACAGGGATATAGAACTTCCTATGGGACGAGACCCCAGAGGAACCATGATAATCAAGGGTTCGAGAACAGGAACCGTATTGAAATGAATGATCGCGGATTCGAGAATCGTGGTGGACGAGATCAAGATAGAAATAGGGGTCCGAGTGATAATTTTGAACGGGGGTCGAATAATCATTGGAATAGGGGTAGTCATAAAAATTTAAACTTTTTAAGCGTTCGAAATCAAGATCGATCGCATGTTGATGAGAAACCTCCTATAAGGGTTTCTGCTTTAAGGATGTCCCCTGTAGAACTCCCGTATGTGCCAATTTTAGTGAACGACATCTTCACTAAGGCATTATGGGATACTGGCGCCGAGAAGTCGTTCATCTCTGAAGAAACGTATAGGGCATATTTTTCTTATAAGCCAATAAAAAAATCAAATGCAAAAGTTGTAACGGCTCAGGGCGCCTGTTGCAACAATGTAGGGACGATAGAATTAGAAATACGAATTAGAGAATTCACAAAAAAATGGGATTTTCACATATTAGCGGATCTTGAATACCCATGCATTTTAGGTATCGATTTTATACGAAACTCAAAGATTACCATGAATTTCGAGGAAAAGTCTTTAGCGATTCCGGATTCGCAAATCGAAGAATTAAAAATCGTTGAGGAGAATGTAGAAATTGATCTTTCGAATTCAAAATTAGAAAAAAGTCAAAAGAGAGATTTAAAATCGTTATTTAATAGTTTTAAAGGCCTATTCTCTGACAAACCGGGACTTACTCATGTATTATATCATGAAATCTATACGGGTGATAGCCCTCCAGTTGTCTCCAGACCTTATAGGTATGACAGAGTTAAACAAGGTATCATTGAATACCATATCAACAAGATGTTACGAGAAGGAGTTGCTTAGCTGTACGTAAAGTATCGGAGGAAAATTACTTCAACAAGCTTAGCGCGCATTTGATAGTATTTGATATTTATAAAGTAAAGTACTAGATTAATCATTAAAGGAATCAAAGGAATTAGATTTAGTACCGACCTGAGGTTAGTAAGAGTTCGTCTCCTTGTTAATTCTGATAGCTGAGAGTACTTAGACGGGAATATCAGATTTGAATGTTAGATTTGAGTATCGGATTTGAGTATTAGGATTAATTTAGGTATTAGGCAATCACTCCGAGGTTTCCACTTATAAATTGAACTTGTGTTTGTTATTTGTGTTTGTCTGTCTTAAATAAATAATTGTTGCTATGGCTTTTGTTGGTGATGATGTTTCCTCCTACACTTAGAGGCGCGTCGGGCAATGTGAGCTCAGTCCAAGATAGGACTGGGACACAACAATGTGTTTAAAGTTTCGAATAAAAAAGTGAAACAATATCTGGGATTTTCATAATTTGTTTGAGAGAGTGAGAGCTATATTAACGTCGCCCTATATAAAGCTACATGAGGGCTATTGGAGATGGATTTCGTACCTTTGAACCATGGTCATGTGACGAAGATGACTCTTCAGCTGGCACCCCCGTCTTCTCTCTTCTACATCACACCAATGGAAGGACGTTTCAGCCTTGATCTATTCAACCGGATTCACCCACCTCTACACGGTGGGTCTTCAATGGCACTAGTTTCAAACTCATGACATACCAGGAACGAGTCTATGACCCATAATTTGTTAGGGAATCATGTTAAGTGTAGCAGTCACGCATTTGAGTCACTCCTAAGGGACTCTAGTGACATCAGTCTTTTTCATTATTTCTGTTAAACTCCTAGCACTAAAAACAATTGAGCAGAATAATGTGAGACTAATGCACGTGGGGATTCTTTCTGTGGCCCACAGTCCTTAAGTTGGGTGGTTGGAGTGAAATTTTGGTGTGAGATGACGTCAGACGCGTTATTAGAGAATAATTCAAAATTAAGAAATTCAACACCGTTATTTCGTTGTTCATTTCTAGTTTAGTCCTAATAAAGGGTAATCCGAACCAATGAAGTATTTTTAAAACATGTTTATATATAAAACAAAAAATTACTGCCTTCTCTAAAGAGCAGTCTTCCAAAAACAAAATATCTAGGTTTTAAGTTGAATTTTTAAGTTTTTACAGGTGTAAAAGCAATTAGTTTTAATATTAGTTTACTATCCCGAGTAATCTCGGGCAAATGAAAAGAAGTTAAATATTAGTCTTTGTAGGATAGTTTTTGAAACAAGGGACAACACAAAGTGACACCTGACATTCTATACGCTGGTATCTGGTCTCTTTTCTTATTGGCTTACCTCTAGAATCTCTTTTACGTGAGCACACTGTCTCAGTGAGGCTGCATACAGAAGAATCACTTCCACTATTTTCTATGCCCACCTCTTCATGATCACTATCTGAAAAATCATCACTTTCGCTATCTTGCGTCATTGCCATTATTTTTTTTTCAACGCAACTATTTTTCTTTACACATTAATAATCCACAAGCTGACGTATACTATACAATAGTGAAAACACGTTCCAGTCTTGCCCAAAGAGCCGCGAAACCCACAAAATTTAGCTAACTTCCAATCAAAGCTGAATATTTCCTTTAATTTCCCGCAGGCCGATAAAAACCTGATAACACAAATCATACTGACAAATTCTGCTTCGCCCGAGTTTTCTCGGGATAGTAAATAACTGCAATATATACGAACCAGAGATAACTCGGGATAATCAGGCAAGCGGTTAAAAAAAACGAAAAAAAAGTCATGTTATTCCAGTTCTTACAAAATTACTTGCTCAGAGAACAAATGAAGGCTTTTCATATTTTTTTTATCATCGAAAAATCCTACAATCGAAATGGCGTCAATGATAGATAGTGGAATGACTTATTGGAACTAGTTCAACACAAATTTAGAATCCTATTCATTTCAACATCGAAATAGAAAATTTAAGTAGAAAAAAATACATTTTGTTTAATACTTTTTCTTTAAATAGCAAGAGGACAGTGACACAGAACTTGTAATTTTGAGTCTCCATCGAGCATGTTCAGACGACGCTTGGGCTGGCATTTCATATTACTTCTACTCTACTTCATGGCAGGTTGTGGAAGGCTCAGGCCAGTTCCATTTAAAATGTAACACCTATTATTTTGAATGGTGGTGATTGATTTGTCGTTTCTGTTTTGGTGATTTTGCGTTCAAAATGTGGTGCAAATAATCCATTCGAAAATAAATAAACTTTTTAATTAAAACTAGGATATAATAAAGATGAACACGTATTTACGCGTAAGAACATTAAATAAAATATATAAATTTAATTGCAATCTAAATGAAATCAGTAAAAGCAACGCAGCTTTTTCTATTTAGTGTCATTTCGAATTCTCACATCGAGATTCATGAAAAAAAAAGGATGCCAACTTTTGCAACAAAATTTGTAATACCAAAAAACAAAAAATAAAATAAACAGTAAGAAAAATTAAAGTTATATATAAATCAGGGGTTGGCAATCTATGGCACCCGTACCACATGTGGCACGCGGTACAATTTTCAGTGGCACTCTGCACTATTATACAAATTTGTTAATTTTTGAGTGGAGGGAAGTTGATAACTGTGTAATGGACTTTTTTTTATAAACATCATCAGAATTATGTTCATTTAGGGAAATAAGAAAAAAATCTAAAAGATAACACTAAAGATTAATTTTGTAAATTATTGAATGTTTTTGCTGGGGAAATTGAATTGTTTGAAGAGAGAAAATTGATCATGTTCTCTGCTTTCCACTTTTGATCTGCTTGTCTAAGTAAAAAATCTTTCCTAATATGAAAAGTATTAAGAGGTCTCCGCAAAGAAATTGTTTAATAACTGAATGCTGAAAATCGGTCAAATTAAAAGTCACTCATTATACCCCTGATTTTGTGATATGAAAGTAAAGAGCTGCAAGTACTAGTTTCGAGATAAAATTTTTATTTATCTTTTTATTTAACTATAATGAAGGGAAATACTTATATTTTATGTTGTCTATTTATTATTTTAATAAATATGCTTAAAATACATATGTACAGCTTTAATTTTTTAAATTTTTACTTAAGAAAAAAGTTATATTTTATGTTGTTTATTTTTATGTTAAAAGCAAAATGATGCAAAATCATAAAACTGTTAAGAAAACTGTTGACCTCTATTCTCTAACTCTGCATGCATTATCGCGGGAATCGAATTGTTTTAAAAATGATCTACTGTGTGGCACTCTGAATCCTATTGGTAGATTGGTTTGGCACGCCACAGCTAAAAGTTTGCCGACCCCTGATATAAATGATTAAATAAATAAAAGCAGATGATTATAGAACCAGCAAGAGAATAATTTCCAAGTTCCGCAGATATAATACAATAATTAAAAAAACATATTTTATATTTACAACACTACATATTTTGATTCATATTTAAATCTAAATCAACTCTGTGCCTTTTTTTTATATATATATATAGCTAGTTTCTCGAGTCAAGGTGACGGGTAAAGAGAAATAGAGGAGGCTGTCAAATAGTGCGAGTTATCGTTGTTATCAATTAATTTATCCACAGATATTTTATATAGGAATTAGGAGTCGAACCCTGTAGCTAAACATGAATATGGCAACATTGACTACTCAGCTAATGCAGATATTTTTTAAAAAAGTATTAAATACCTTGATACTGCTTATTGCAAGTTATCTCTACAATTTGTAAGTCGAAAAATTCCGCTGAACCTTTTTGTTGTAACTGCGTTATATTCTTATAATTATATATTTAGAATTGAAATTCATGAATCTAATTTAATCTCTAATTATTCCTGTTAAGAGTTATTAATGCCGAAAACGATTTTTCTCAGAAGTGGAGAAAGTCAATTTTTTTTAATGCATATTACTATTCAAAGAATGAAATATTTCCCTTTTCAATATTCTGATTTTGAGGTCCATTGTTACTGATGAGGAACAAATGACGAGACGAAAAGAGTTCCCTCAGCAAAATCAATGCTCTGGACAAAGGAAAAGGACAAAAAAGATCTTCACAATGCACAATCCGAGGGGGAAAAATAAAATAAAGATAATTAACCTGTTATTGAAAGATAAAATTCGTCAGAAAGCTTTCATTCTTCGCTGGAAAAAAAAGAATCTTGACTGAAATTGAAATACAAAAGCCCGATTTGTTTCTCCCGTTCATTAAAACGTCTTCCTTTTCAAAATTATTTCGAGAATTATAAAGAACTAGATAAGATGGAGAAAATTTTTTTGTGTGTGAAATTTTTTTCCCATTTCGAAGGAATAATACGTCTGAAGAATTAGAAGACGTTCCAATTGTTTCCCCCTTACAAAAATTTTCTTAATATGCATATGTTTCTGATGGAAAGGAATTCGGCAAAACATCGGGAAAAAAATGGCGAAAATGAATTTAATTGCAAAACTATTTCTTTTTTCTATTTCTAAAAAAGATAGAAAATCATTTAGCTCAAGTCTGTATTATTAAGCGAAAGAACTGTTTTATTTGGCAGAAATCAAACTTTTATAATTAGCCTTGGAAATGAGAAGAAGAAAATATTTCACTTTTATTTATCTCTCTTGTAATACATTTCCAGACTTATGGAAAAGTGTTTATTAACCAAAAATAAATCTGTTTTATCTCTATTAGAAATTCCTCTCATTGATGAATTTCTTTTCATCGCCATTCCTTACTGCTTCTAATTGTTTTCTTTGTAAGTTATATACAAAAGCGCATATTTTTCATCAAATAATGTATTTTTCTTTTTAAAATTATTTTAAGACAAAGTGTGTTAGAAAAAGATTGATTATGTTTCAAAATATAAAATGAATTCTAAAAACGTATGTTTTCTAGAAGCTTTTTATAAATTTTTATAATTTTTTAAAAATTTTTAAAAAATTTCACTTTAATCCGTTAAAGTTTATATGCTAAGGCCAGTAATTTCTTTTATATAAATTAAGCTTTTTCCTAATTAGGTAAATAGGAATCCACTAAAAGTTAAGTTAAAACGTATGTCTGCTGTTTAATATACTCATGTCTTAAAGACGTATGTTCACGTCAGACCACATACTAGCACAACACAGAGTACATTTTTTCTTTTGAATGAGGCATTAAGTCGAATATATATATATATATATAATAATTCTTTTTAATTTCGTCTTACACTACTTTTCATTTGTAATGGTCCTGACCCTTTGGGACTCGCGCGGAAATAATTCACTTGCTTGCCTGCATAACTGGATTGAATCGTAACAGTGTCTGCAAGAAATTAGAATCTATCGAATTTAAAGTAAGGTTACATAAGTATAATCCGTACGATTTCTTCCCACCAATCACAAGCTCCACCCACGGAAGTCATACGAGTTTGGAACTTCCGGTTGCCTCTTCATACAAAATCTGAGACTCTGGAAAATCTACCCCCTCCCGCTTATGTCTTCGTTACGCAGCCTCGTGCGTGTATTTTTGTGTTGTATATTGTCTGTCTTAAGAGTCGTCCATATTTGCTTTGTGTTTAAACGTACAATAAACCGAATTACCATCCAACAAAAGACTGCTTCATCAATGCAAATATAACAACATGAATAATACAAGTGTGATCATTGGAAAAGCAATTCTTACCACACTCTAGTCTCATTATATATATATATATATATATATATATATATATATATATATATATACATACATACAGCTCTTCTATCCTGAAAACTGTAGCCTGTAAAGATTTTAAATATGCAACGAAGAATTTTTTTATTGTAATAGACAGTGAAAAGACATTAAGAACAACTAACTTAATAAATCAAAATGGCTTTCAATAAAGGATTCGATTTTTCTGCTATTGATGTTCCATGCACAAAAAGTAAATGTTAAAATGAAGGAAAATTATGGAAAATGTTCTTACATTGGAATTTTTTTACATTCGTATATGATACTCGTAAATCATATAAGTAATACAACGCAATAAATTATAAACGTTATATCCTAAACATTATAACAGTTATAATATAACGTTATATAACGTAATAAATCTCTCTCATTAACGTCATTACTTATATAATATAGATTTTAAGAAAGTAAAATAAAATTAGTATAAATATCTTTGTAGTATAGAGATAGACTTTACTGCATTTTAAGAAGGCAAATGTTAAGAGTATGCCAATTTTTGTCTATTCTGTACAATAACAAATCGAATGACGCGAAAAAAAGAACAGATTCCTTATTTGCAAAGAAATGTGGAAACGTCGGAAAAATCTAGAATTTCTTTATTGGAAAAGTAACACATTGTTTCTTCTTGTTTGTGTTTTTTTTTACAGAAATTACAGAATTTGAACCACAGATAATTCAAATAATGCGCTTAACATTTATTCAATAAAAAAAAAATGGCAGTTATAGAGACTGCCGATAGAAGTGAAAACTTAGAACTTTTAGTATTAAAATTTGAAATTACATAATGTTGGAATTAAAATTATCAACATCAATCAGGTTTTCACATCTATTGACACTCCGAGCAACAATTATATGCATGTTTATTCGGTTATTTATTATTCAAATATATTACGGGCTGTACAAGATCATGACAAAATATAAATATAATTAAATTGAAATAACAATTAATATACAATCATATTATTTATGGATAGTATTTGTATTTACTTAAATTTCAATGTACTTGATTTTTAACATTATTTTAATTATTTGTATCATTGTCATCATTCATTTCAACAATAGTTAGACTTTTTGTATTTTCAAACATTTCATTTTGTTCTAAAAAAGACACAACAGGCTTATGGCAACTAAAGTAAGAAAGGAAAATGTTTGATTCAAATTTACTAAGTATCGCGTAAAAACTGCATCGGTCGTCGTTTTATATTTTGTAGTACTGAGTTTTCTATCATTGGACATATTTAAATTAAGTGTTTCATTTACAAATTCAATTAGTGGTAGATTTTTATCATCTGCAAAGTTAATATTGAAGTCTCCACTTAAAATCATCGGTACATTATCATATTTTTCGCCAAATCTTTTTTCGAGTATTTCAGTACCTTCTTTTGTATAAATCATCAAATTTTCGAATAAAAATTGTTGTATCTGTCTCATATATTTTCCAGGCGAAATATAAACGACAACCATATTAATATACATTGCCCATTCTCGGAATCGCAACGAGCAACGCATAGTATATACACATTGAACGTTTCACTAAATCCATTCAATTTCTCTTATAAGATATACACAGCATGCTTATAGCAGTATAGCTACAGATATACTGCTATAAGCATGTCGGTGACGCGAACGCACGAGATTTTACCCATCCAAAAGTGTCTAAGGCGAACAGCACACTGCGCGTGTGCCAGTCAGAGCATGTCGGTGACGCGAACCCATAAGATTTTCACCTACCAAAAAGTGCCCAACGCCGCTAAAGAACTTTTCACTTCAAAAAACTAGTACAAATTTTCCCCGGTAGGTGGCGTTGTAATATGTGTGCATAACCTTATTTATATGTTTTAAAAATATGCATCAAAAATATAAAGTAACATTAATAAAACTGCTCACATTGATACCCTTCATGTTCAACTATGTGCTGTAATCGCAGAATCATATAATATTTTCAACAGCTGACAGGAGTAAATCTGCTGGGGTATCTAAAACAAGGCACCGAATGCTGTCCTTCAGATTTGGCAGAGTTGATGGCCTTTGATGGTAGATATTGTCTTTTAGATAACTCAACAACCAAAAGTCGCAGGGGTCATATCCGGTGAACGAGGAGGCCATATTGTTGAGAAATGGCGGCTGATCACCCGTGCGTCTGTGAAATGCTGTTTTAGCAAATCATTTACACGGCGATTAATGTACGGATGGGCGCCATCCTGCATGAAATCTATATCCTGAAGGCATCCACGCTTTTGAAGATCTGGGCTTACAAAATCCCTCAACATTTCATGGTACCGTTTTCCTGTGATGGAACAGGTTTGGATTCCATTTGGTTTTTTCTCTTCAAAAAAATAAGGTCCAATGAGAAAAATAGCTGTGAAACCACACCATACTGTCACTTTTTTAGAATGATTGGGGTTTTTCTGGATAGCGCGAGGATTTTCCGCTGCCCAAATCCGACAATTGTAGGAGTTAATTTCGCCATCCAGGCAAAAGTGGGCTTCATCACTCCACAGAATGTTCCATGGCCAAGTGACGTCAACCACAATTCGAGTAAGGAACTGAAGTGCAAAAATTTTATGAACCTCTGGGCAGGCCCGTATCCAGAAATTCGTTTCGGGGGGCGCTCAAGGACGAAAATCACTCAAAAATGACGTTTAATATTTTATTTTTTGTGCAAGAAAAAGATGCAGTATAAGGTGTACAATAAACATCTATTATAATGTTTGAAAGAAGTTTAAGCATTCTTTATGGTTTAACAAAAAATACCTGCTAATAGCAAAATTCATATCAGTATTGATTTTTCTCCCGAACATACACCTTAAAAAAGTAACTTTCTTGATTTTTTCTTCGCCAAGCGGTCGAGTACTTCCTCCGGATCAACAACAGTATCCCAGTGAATTGACATCATCGCTAGTGCACTTAGCCTGTCGTGGCCCATCACACTACGAGGTAGAGTTTTTATCCTCTTCATTGTCGAAAACGATCTTTCGACGCTAGCCGTTGTGATTGGAAGAGTAGCCATAACCTTGAGAAGAAGATTCATCGCACGAAAAAATGTTCCGTCACAATACTCCAAGTTTCAAAATTTCGGTCGATGGATCAATTGATGATATTTTGGCACACCATAACTTGTACTCAGCTTGAACTGCGGACAATGGCATTTCGTCTTGAAAGTATGGACCTAATTTTTCCAGTTCATTTATTTTTTTCTCGCAAGCATATCCTGGCAGTAGCAGTTGGAAACTTGATAGAATATCTTCGTTCTTGATGAATCTGTCAGTCAAATTTTGTATCAAAGTATCGATACAAGGAATGAATGTAGTGACTCTGAAATACTCTTCATTCGATGTCGTTTGCGGATTTGCACTAGATTTCTGTCGTGATGTAACTCTGGGAGCTTGAAGTTCAGTGTCAAAAAGGTTTGCAGAAAATTTCGACGCCACTTGAAAAATTTCTGTGAAAGTGTCGTTAGCGGTTTCCCGCATTTGTCGGAGTGAACTCAATACTTCATTTGTATACTTCACAGTGGAAACTAAATCTGAAGATTTATTTTGAAGGAAAATCGACAGTGGAAGGGTCAAGCTGAACAGTTTCTCACAAACAACAATGCTCACTAAAAATTCACTTTTTTGACTCGCTGAGTGAAGAGTCGATGCCGTTGAAGATATAGTCCACGTTCTTTGAGCGATTTCTTCTAAAGCCATGACAATGCATTCGAAGAGTTCTAAAAACACGATGATACTGTCGTGCCTTTCGATAAATCTTGTGTCACAAAGCCGGAGAAGTCGTTTCTTTTTACTGTCTGGAGCATGTTCTTGGATAGTTTCTTGACAAATTTTGTTTGCATTCGAATGATTCCTGAACAAATTTACAACTTGACTAACAACTCCAAGACAGTTGCGTATTGCTGGAACCGACATGACATTCGACAGAGTAAGGTTTAAACGGTGACTGGCACAATGAATGTATCTTGCCTTGGGATAATTTTCTCTAATTCTTGTTTGAACTCCACTTAAATGACCTGCCATATTTGCTGCCCCATCGTATCCTTGCCCAACACACTTGGTCATATCAAGATTGAGCTCATGACATCGCTGCAGAATAATGTTTGCCAGATTTTCAGAAGACTGATCGTTGATTGGGATGAATCCGACAAAATCTTCACGAAGAACAGGAGCTTGGAGATCTGGGATATCGACGTACCGGATACATAGCGATAACTGCTCAGTCCTTGAAACATCCATTGTTTCATCGCCTAGGAGACTAAAACATTCTGCATTTGAGATTCTGTCAATAACTTTTTCAGTGACAATGTCGGAATACGTCTGAATGACTTCATTTTGGATGATAGCCTACATGACTTATATGAGTCCTATCATTGATAGGACTCATATAAGTAGCGTTTTTGGAGCTATTAAGTACATGTTTTTCTAAATTTTTATCACCAGACTCAATTCTAAACCGCAAAAGAGCTCTAAACTTTCCATCTTTTTTTTCAGGTCGTGTCAAAGATAAGGCACCACTATCATGATCGCCTCTTAGAGGTAATTCTTGTTCTGCACAAAAAGCAATTGTGCGAATAATCGGTTCGATTGCAGCTCTATTTTCAGCTATCTCTTTGGTGCGTTGACTATCCAATTGGGATGCTATATCAAGCTGTTTTCCGCCTGATATCTTGAGGAATGAAGTGGCTTGCAGAACACACACTTTGTGATATTCTTTTTCCATGTGTTTTTTGAAAGATTCTTTAGCTTTTTTCCAGTCTCGAAAACCGACAGACACAAGTTTTCCTGGATTTTGATGACCCCCTTTTCCAACGCCTTCATGGAAAAATAACCAGCAAGGTTTACAATACACGCTGTCTTCACTCGCTGAGTATGCCAGCCGAGCAAAATCATTAGTAATCCACTTGGGTTGAAAACTCCTATTGTGTGATTTTTCTGTAGGGAATTTGTATGGTTCTTTTGGAAGTAGTTTGGTTGAAAGCACATTTTTTTTCGTAGTGTCATCGAGAGAATTTCGGTTCGTGTTCCCAATATCAAATCGATTTGCTTGGCACACAGGGTGAACGATTTCTTGAAAGCCGGTTGAAGTGACTGGGTCTGATATGTTGTCATCGGAGTCCAAATGAGAGATATTGTCCCCCTCTGCAAAATAAAATTTGTATTCTATATAACCATTTATCATAATGTCAGATATTCGCTAAAGATGGTTTGAAATATACTGCTCACTTTCTTCGTCTATGCCTTCGACGCGAAAATTCGTTTTCGGTCCCGAGTTGACTTTGAAACTAAGGTTGCTTTGTTCATTACACTCACTATTGTTTGGAAAGTTTTCTGTAAAATATAAAAACGTGCATTTTTAGAAATTTACTAGTAAATATTTTCGCAAGAATCAAAACAATGTCGGTCAGTTAGAAAAATGCTGAAATTCAAATTAAATTGTAAATTTTATTTATTTTTACGAAATCAAACAATCAAAAACAAAACGAAATCAAAAAATCAAAAACAAAACGAAATTAAACAATCAAAATTTATCAAAATCAAAGAATCAAAAAAAAAAAAATCAAAACGAAATTGAATCAAAATCAATGAATCAAAACAAAATCAAACGAAAGCTACAATGAATTTAATTTCCCTCGAAATCGATCACAACATAACCTTGGAGTTGGCATTCAAAACGTCACTTTACTCACTATCAACATTTGCTGCATCATCCAAATTATATGCTTTCGGCTTCTTGAAAAACGATGTAATCGTTGGTTGACCTTGACGACGTTTCATATTTGGTCTTTCAAAAATCTCGAATGTTTGATAGAAAAAAATGATTGGATTGTACACAAACCCACAACACTCACGTGCCACGTTTTTTTTTGGTTATGAATGGCGCAATCACGTGCCACGTGCAATTGGGATGCGAAATATTCCATCTCCATCTGGTGGCGCGTGAGCGAACTCAGCCGGAGTATCGAAAAATTCAAATTATTCGAAAGTAAATTACGATTTTCCATCGACAAAAAACTCAAATTTCAAAGAATAGAAAATTTTATACTGAAGACTTTTCAGTTAAAAATTTCAAATGGAAAATTTTTCGAATTTCAGGATTTCGGGGGGGGGGGGCGGGGCTCACGGGCCCCTCCCCTGGATACGTGCCTGCCTCTGGGTCCCCGTTCTTCAATTGATGCACAGTCTTGATTTTGTAGTGATAAAAATGCAAAATCCACCTTAAGATTTTTCGCACAGTGGAATACGGCATATCCAATGCACGGGATACAACTGGTACACTCAAACTACCATCCGGAAAATGGCAGCTGGCTTCAAAGAACCACAGTAGCCACTTTTTCGATGCTAGAAGACGGGATGTGTTTTCGTCCTCTACCTTAAGAATGCCAGGTTTGTCCAGTTGTTTCAAAAATTTCTGTATCATCTTGCGTGGAGCATATGGAGGCATTGGACCTCTACGTATTCGCTTCATACGGCGGAATTCTTTCACAGCCGCCACGGAGTTCTTCTGGCTCTGGTAGAACAATTTTACTCTATAATACCGCTTTTTATTTCAACGTAGGCATGATGAGCATGCAGAGAAACAATACTTCTCTTGCAGAATACGCCTTTCTTTTATCCAAAGAATAATGCTGATAGGCATGCGCTGAAAGGTAAATGCCGTTTCTGATTTTGAATATATGCAAATAAGTACCATTTGTATCATATTGAGCAGTTTTATTAATGCTACTTTATATTTTGACGCATATTTTTAAATATTAAATAAGGCTATGTGTATTACAGCGCCACCTACCGGAGAAAGTTTGTACTAATTTCTTTTATTTAATAAATGGCAAACGCATCATTTGAATAATCCGTAGTTAAAATTTTACTTCATTTGGACCAATAGGACGGATTCTAGATCCCTCTGAAGTGAGCAATTTATTTCTTGCTAACCCTGTATATATATTTCATTCAGCAAATTGTTATAAAATAGAATCATGGAACTATCATAGTTACCTTTTACGATTGATTTGTGAGATGTAGGTTAACAGACCCATGAAAAAAATTTGATAGACGATTCACGTCCGAATTAAATTAAAAAAAATTTAATACTTTTCATACAATAATAAAGATAACGATTTACATTCATTAAGAAGATAAATTTTGATTTCGCTTCGATAAAATTATAAAAGCTGGTAAATTCATTTCGTTTTTGTACACTTTTTTAGCACCTTAACTGGTTTGCCTGTACACCGTTCTGTGGCCGTGGTAGCAAGTGGTCTAGGCATCGGATCATGACTAGCGTGTCATGAGTTCGGTCCCAGCACCCGCCGTGTAGGGGAGCGATCCACGTTAAATCTATCGAGAGCTCAAACGTCCTCCCGTGGGTGTGGTGGGGTAGTTAGGAGAGGGGGGTGCCAGGTCATGTGTCGTCCGCGTCACTTGACCATGGTTCAAAATGACGCGGACCGTCGTCAAAAGCCCTCGTGTTGCTGCGACGTTAGTATTCCCTCACTGTACACCGTTCGGGTTACCGAAAGTTGCGACACAACTGGTTTCCCCGTACAAGCTCTGATATTTTCTTCTTTTTTATTTTTGATTTGTGCATGTTTTTAATTCTTACAAACACCGCCTTTTATGTTCTTTATTTTTTGTTTAATATAATTGGACTTTATAAATAAGTCACGTTTGTTTTGTTTCCAAAGCTGGCTCTATCCTTAATTTATGGACATGAGTGTATATTATCTACTAATATACATGGGGTAGGATTCAAAAGTTCCCGAAAGGGAACTTTTGAATCCTACCCCATGAGATAGCCTAGCCTATAATATGAGAAACTTTTGCAGGAAAACGACTACGATAACATTTCTGTGTTACTGAGTACTTCCCCTTTTCCAAAAGTTATTTGTCTCAAATCGCGTGGTCAGTGGCTTGCCATGGTGTCGCATTTGGTTGACGGATGCATTTAGTAACTGGCGACTGCAAAAATGGCGCTTGTTGAGCAGATAAGGAACATCAAATTTTGTGTTCGCTTGGGAAAGAGTACGGCGAAGACTTACGAAATGTTAAAGTATGTATACGGCAGTGACAAATTAACGCATTTGCGTGGCACTCACGTTTCAGTGAAGGCAGGGAAACTGTCGAAGATGATGAACGCTCTAGGCATCCGCAGACTTCCCACACCGCTGAAATCATCGAAAAGGTTTCTGCGGTGGTACATGAGAACAGCCTTCAAAAATAGCGTAAATAGCACAATCGGTTAGGATATCCTTAGGACACACGTCAAGGGATACTGATTAAGGATCTTAGCATGTACAGGGCGTGTCAACGCATCGTTCTCCGCATGTTAAACAATGGCCAAAGGCAAAATGGTGGGAGACTTAATCTCGGCTGTTGACAAAGATCCTTTCCTACTTGACAGAATTATTACTGGAGACGAGGAATGGTGTTTTTTATACGATCCACAATCCAAGAGAGCTTCGGCACCGTGGAAATCACCACAATCTTCACGTTAGCAGGAATTCAGTCAAAGCAGCTGTAACGGGAAGATCATGTTAAAGATATTCTTCGATATCCAGGGCATCTAGAATTTATCTCTGAAGAGGAGGCACTGCGAACAAAGGATTCTATGTAGACATCTTGCGCCGTTCGCGCCAGTCGATCCGAAAGAAGAGGCCCAAATTGTGGGCTGAGCAGTAACGGGTGCTTTTTCACGACATCGCTCCTGCACATCGATCCCTCCCCGTCTCTTACTTTCTTGTGAAAACGAAAACAACTGTTTTGTCCCATCCTCTTTACTCCCCTACACTCGTTTCTGAGCCTTCAGTCTATTTTCTGAACTGGCACTTCCCTTTTAGGGTTGTAGATTTCAAATTGCAGAGGATATGGCTAAAATTGGATCCCAGAAATGTTTCAATGACAAGCGATGGTATTTCAGCAATTTAATCCATAATATTTTTTAAGTTATTGAATCAGTCTGGAAACTTTTAAATCATACCTCGTATTTAGATTTAGGAGAAGTTAGTACATTATTTTATGTCTATATATAATGTGTAAATCATTTATTTACATTAGTTTTAAAAGTAAACTAAAGCAAAATGCAACAGAATCAAATTTCTAAGCGAGAAAATATGTTAATTAAAATTTTAAAAAAGTGAAAAGATTATCTGTGAAAAAGGATTTTGTGTAATGCAAGTGAGCTCAATCAAAGTAAAATATTCAGAATTTTCCTTGGAAATTTCAAATTTACATTTTAAGTGAAGGATAAAAATAGGGAACTCCAGAATTATTGTATTCATGAAGAAAAAAAAAAACTGACAAGTTTTATCTGGACAATAGACAAACCTCTGGTGCTAATTCTGTTCATCTGATGTCTGCATGCATTTCACTTTCAATTTCTTCTAATTTTGAAAATATTTTTATCAATAAAGTTGAAAAATTCCTTGAGTATCTATGAAAAGGAATATTTTGATTTCCGTAAAATGCACGAAAGAAAATTAAACGCCTGTAAATTTGTTTGTACGTTAAAATTTTAATTCCCAAATGACACTGTCTTTCGTTTTATGGTTTCTATTCAGTCGCGCTTTCGTAGGCCATTGATGCTTTCATTCTAGAAAAAATAAGTGAATAAAAACCAATATATTCCACAAATAATAGAATAAATCAAACAAGAACGCGACCTAAATAAATTGCAAGAAGGAAATCGCGATAAAAAGACCGATTCGCATTAGAAAATATAAGAAGGCAAATGTTATGAACTTTGTTGAGATGTTTTGTGAAATTCATCACATTATTTCTTTTCGCTTCATAAATTTTTCTGAATGGCCCAGCGAAATTTTTTTCGGTTGCTTTTTTTTATTCTGACTCGGAAAAAGATTCCATTCCTTTCTTATTTCTCGTTGGAAATCTTCCTTTTTTCGTTCTTTGGTTTTCGTGTTTATGTGTCTAAACGAGACTTTCATCGCTTGGCTTAAGGATGCCATAGAACAATCAGGAGAAGAAATAGCTCCTTTGAGCTGGAAGTGACATGAATTCAGAGAGACAAATTCTGCTCACAAAAAAATGCAGAATAATTCACTGGAACCAAATATTCTTGATATTTTCAGTTTTATTTTAGCAAAGCAATTCCAATATGGAAAAGCAAAGCAATTCCATATTTGACAGACATTTATGTTAACCCGGGAGCGGTCGCGCGGAACACAGAGTCATATACGCTCACGAAATCTTTAGTTTTGGGGGGGAAAACTGTTTATTGGTTACCAATTGCCTTGTCAGTATCCTCCTATATTACAGTCTTCATGGGAGCTGAAATGTATTTGTCACACATTTTCCTCATTTTTGTGGGAGTGGCAAACATTTTCTTATAAAATCTAAAAGAACTTGTTTTAACCGAGTTCCCAGCGCGACCATTTTTGTTCCAAAATATTTTCTATGAACAAGCAACATTTTCCCTCTGTGAACGACTTAGTGGCTCTCTCTCTTTGATTGCTGCATTGAACTACTCATTATGGTTTGGTGTGTTGAGTGGTAAAGTAAAATGGCAGGACTATATAAAATAAACTTTATTCCCCACACAACAAGTAACTAAATTCGAATATATATATTCCCTTTGTCAGAGTGGAATTCTGGGAAGATAGAAGAAATGCCACAAGACATATCTTCCGACCAATGAAATTTAAAAAGAGGTTCTAACTGCCAATAAGATGTAAGGATCGAGGATCCGTAATGTAAATGAATAAAATATCAAAAAAGAAATGGGCATCTGTACGATCTCTATTGGATGAAGTTGAAACTGATCAAGCAAGGGAAGAACCTGAGGAAATGATGAATACTAATCATGGTAGCGAAAGTAAATTTGAGAAAAGTGATGAACATGAAACGATTGAGTTGAAAGGAAAGTTTTCAACTGCTACTTAAAAAACTCTATCAAGAAAGATATGAAGCCACAAGTACAACACAAGACACAATGTACTCTGTCAAAAAGACACAAGCAAGAAAAAACACAAAATGCTATTTGTCGATCGTCAAAAGACAATAAAACTACAATAACTTTAACAAAACACAACAGTTTCTCCAGCACACACAAATACCATTCCTATAATGTTAGCGAAAAGTATCCTTTATTGGGGTCCATTATTTAAGTCACGCACATGTGAAACATTTTTAGTTCGGTTTCATTGGATTTTTTTTCAAATTATCAACGAAAAATTGAAAAGTCCTTAAAAGTAGGAAAGTATACTTTGTTTTAGTTAAATTTTTCATTGGAATTACGATTTCAAATGTATACAATAGAAATAATTATAAAAAAAAGAATTGGGGTGCCTCAGTCACCCTGCGCGAACACTAACCTTAGTATCGAGTGTGTGCCTTCTCCCTGGTTAATGGTACTCTGGTTACGTTGAATGTTATGGAAAAAGTTATAGCTTTGGAATTATAAATTGTAGTGTTCCATTTTCTACATTGCTGGCTTTACAAAATGTAACACCTTGAAGGACGTATGCCAACCATGTGAAATTTACATCATGCGTTGGTGGTGATGAAATATGCAAAATATAAGCACTATAGCGCAGACGCACGTCACGGGAGATCGTAGCTCCACCCGCAAGTGCTATATAAGAGGAGAGCAGATTGGTGATTTGAAATACGGCAGTTTTTTTGTGCGTTCTTTTGCGTGTTTACCTGTGTCTCCAGGAAGATATCGAGCGTCTTTTAACCAAGTTTTTGAATTCGATCGAGGAAGAATAGTAGACTATAGGGATTGCGGATTATCCTTTAGAGAAATCATTGAACGTGTTGGACGAAGCCAAACAACTGTGATGCGGATTTGTCATCGCTAGATGCAGGAGAAAACGACAGACCAATGGGACCGATCACACCCTTCTCGTTGCACAACTGTTCGTGATAATAAGCGGATTGTGCGCAGGGAAGTGATGAATCACGTAGCTTCATTGTAAACTATAGAACAACAGATTCAGTCTGTTACGCATCATTCGATGTTCGCTCGTATCATTCAACACCGTTTGCAGCAAAGTGGAATGTCCACAAGGCATCCATTGCTTCGTTTACCCTTGACTGGAAATCATAGGCATTTGTGCCACTAATGGTGCAACGAACGGTGGACATGGACAATGGAATGGAATGACATTGTGTTTACTGACGAATCCTGCATCTGCCTGCAACGTCACAATGATCGGATTTGAGTTTAGAGACACCGTGGGGAGAAGCTGCTGAACTGTCGCGTTATGCATCGCCACAATGGTTCTGTACCCGTAGCACGTCCAAGAAGTCTCATAGCTTAAGGTGGTATTGGATTTCACTGGCGCACCCCTCTAATACGCATTGCTGGTACACTCAACAGACAGCGCTACATTTTTGAATTGTTGGAGCCCGTGGACCTGCCATACATTCAGCGCTTGCCATCAGTCACATTCCAACAGGATATTGCAAGACCACACGTAACACACAATATTAAAGAGTACTTCTTAGATTGAATTGCTTTCTTGGCCAAACGCGTGGTTCATGATTGCACAACGATTGGCCTGGAATGCACAACTGCTGCTAATCCCGATCGACCTTGGCAATATATGGAAGCCGCATGGACTGATGTACCCCAAGAATACATCAAAAGCCTCTTTGATTCTGAGCTGAGGCATGTGGCAGCAGTTATAGCCAACAATGGCGGCTACACTAAATACTGATATTTTCATCATCCACACGTCACAAGAGATGTAGTTTTAATCGTTTGATGTTTGTACAATATATTATCTGCCAAATAAATTTCTCTGTGATATCTCTGATCCGTCTTGGTGTTGTATTTCGTGTGACCAGCAGTGTATATAATGCTGCAATATAATGGCTGTCAAGATGATAAAAGTGATCTCCTCAGGAGGCTCACCTTCTTTAGGTGAGTACGGGTGTCACAAACCCGAGGTGCCCTAGTGATCTTTTCCTTTTCCCAAGGAGTTTACTGTCTTTGGTAAACACGGGTGTCACGAACCCGGGGTACCCTAGGGATCTTTCTCTATTTTCGACCCTCTTCTCGTCATTCCATTCCTCTTTTCTTTCTTTTCACGTCTAGACCACAGATAAATAGTTTTTATATACACATGAGTTTTGCTTAACTCTTCGTTATTTTTGATAGGATTATGATAATCGTATTTTTACTAACACAGTTTAGTTTTCATTTTGTAAAGTATTCATTTGGTTTCATTTGTTGTTGTTTTGTTTCCTGTATCTATATATATAAAGGAGAAAAGCGACTCACTGACTGACTGACTGACTGACTGACTGACTGACTGACTGACTAATCACGAAATCTCTGGAACTATTCAACCTACAGACTTGAAATTTGGTAGACATGTTCCTTTGATAGAGTAGACATCAGCTAAGAAAGGATTTTCAGAAATTCAAAACGCAAGGGGCGTTACGGGGGGTTAAGGGCTTTAATAATAATTGTTTCCATGTTTAAACTACTTGATGTACAACTTTGAAATTGGGTAAGCGGATTCCTTTCAGAGAGTAGAGATCCGCTACAAAATGAGTTTGCTAAAAAACGACCCCCAAGTGGCGTTGCAGGGGCTTAGGGGCGTTATAGATAATTATTTCTATTTTTAAACTATTTGACGCACTGTCTTTAAATTTGATATATAGATTCCTTTCGTCGAATAATGATCAGTTAAAAAACGGGTTTTGTGAAAACAGATTTCTAAGTGGCGTTGCGGGGGATTAAGGGGCGTAATAGATAAATATATCCGTTTTTAAACTACTTCACCTACCTGCTTGAAAATTGGTAGGCAATTTTCTTTCCTGGAGTAAATATCCGCTACAAAATGGGTTTTGAGAAAATTGACCCCCAAGGGGTGTTGCGGGGGCGGGAGGTTTAAGGGACGTTATAAATTCCTATTTTTAAGTTATTACACGTACAGTCTTGAAACTTAGTAAGCAGATTCCTCTCATAGGGTAGAGATACGCTAAAAATGGGTTTCGTGAAAATTGCCCCCAAGGGGCGTTGAGGGGACTTAAGGGGCGTTATAGATAATTATTTCCATTTTTAAACTATTAGACGCACAGTCTTTATATTTGATAAAGATATTTCTTTCATAGAGTAGAGATCAGCTATAAGAAGGTTTTGTGAAAACAGACCTCTAAGTGGCGTTGCAGGGGAATAAGTGGCGTAAGAGATAAATATTTTCGTTTTTGAACTATTTGACCTACCTGCTTGAAAATTGGTAGGAATGTTTCTTTCATGGAGTAAATATCCGCTACAAAACGGGTTTGGAGAAAATTGACCCCCAAGGGGTGTTTAAGGGCAGATATAAATAATTATTTCTTTTTTTAAACTATTAGACTAACAGTCTTGAAATTTGGTTAGCAGATTCCTCTCATAGGATAGAAATACACTGCAAAATGTGTTTTGTGAAAATCGACCCATAGGTGGTGTTGCGGGGGTTCAAGGGGCGTTATTGATATTTTTTTTGCATTTTTAATTAATTGGACGCACAGTCTTCAAATTTTGCTAAGCAGATTCCTTTCATAGAGTGCAATTCCCCTACAAAATGGGTTTTGTGAAAACAGACCCAGAAGTGGCGTTGCGGGGCTCCAGTGGCGTTATAGATAACTATCCCCATTTTTAAACAATCAGACGTACAGTCTTGAAATTTGATAAGCAGATTTCTTTCGTAAAGTAGAGAACCGCTACAAAATGGGTTTCGTGAATATCAACTATCAAGTTTAATTTTGGGAGATTAAGAGGCGTAATCGATAAATATTTCCATTTTTAAACTATTTGATCATCCTGCTTGAAAATTGGTAGGCATGTTCCTTTCATGGAATTGAGTTCCTCTAACAAAGAGTAAAACGAAAATTGACCCCCAGGGATATTTGCGACTGGTCAAGAGGAGTTACAGAAAAAAATTCCTGTTTTTAATTGTTAGACCCATATAATTGAAATTTGTTAAGCATGTTTCTTTTGTTGAATAGGGATCCACTAAGAATAAATTTTAAGCAAATCAAGTTCTGGGGGGTTGCAGGGGCTTACTGGGACGTATTGACAAAAAAATTACTTTTTTCGAGCTACAAGGACTATAATAACGAAATTTGGTTTGCATTTTTCTTTTGTTGAATTGAAATCCGCTAAGAGCGGTAATTTTGGAAAACGGCTCACAACGGGATTACGGGGATATTTATAATAAAACTTTTGCTTTTTTCTGTTAGATTTAGACTTGAAATTTGGCTTGCATGTTCAATTTACGGAGTAGAGATCCACCGAAAATTGGTTTTGCGGGAATCCACTTGGTTTTTGAGTTACGAAAGAGCAAACATCATTCTATGCTTCAATTTTAGAGATTTTTAGAAAATACAAATTAGATGAGTTCTGCCCTTTTTTTTATCAACAGGTGACAGTTACAGGTATAAGTATATTTTTCAATTCAATCGAATTCTTAATGCTAGGACTTAGATATCAATAATTTATACATATATATATAAGCAGTAAAAATTTATAAAACATCATGAAATACCCAGCGAAGCGGGCGGGTAACAGCTAGTTTTTGATATTTGTGTTGTTTTACTAACTACGTTGGTTTTCCGACCCGCATGTTTGCCGTGTGTGGCGTCCCGTAAGGAGGAAAATGGTGTCCTGGGGATACCTTTGCGTTCCCTTTGACCCATGCTTCACTGTAGACTGGTGGCAGGAGTGAGCCCACTTCTGTCAATCGGCTGGTGATAAGTCTCTTCGGAGACATTGCTTTAGGGTTAGTTCTGCAGATAAGGGGTGGCGAGTTTACCCGTTGGATCCTCGCCCTGATGTTGTAGTACTATATTCTGGGTGTACTCCAGGTAAGCGCCGTGCCTGGTTTTTGCCAGATGACCGGCACACTGCCGCCCTTGTTGGACTCCGTGGAGGGTGGAGGCACACCAGAATCAGGTTTCACTCACTCTTCCCCTCAGGGGGCTCACCTTCTTTAGGTGAGTACGGGTGTCACAATCCCGAGGTGCACTAGTGATCTTTTCCTTTACCCATGGGGTTTACTGTCTTTGGTAAACACGGGATTCACAAACCCGGGGTACCCTAGTGATCCTTCTCTATTTTCGACCCTTCGTCTTGTCATTCCATTCGACTTTTTTTTCCTTTCCCGTCTAGACCACAGATTAAAATTTTTATTTCAATACACATGATTTGAATCTTAAATTTATTTTTTGTAATTTTATTATATTCTTAATATATATTGCTATTAACACAGTTTAGTTTTTATTTTGAGATGCTTTAATTTGGTTCCTTTATTTTATTTTCGATATCAGTGTTGTGTTTTACTAACACCGTTGTTTGTCAACCCGCATGTTTGCCGTGTGTGGCGTCCCGTAAGGAGGAAAATGGTGTCCTGGGGATACCTTTTGCGTACCCTTTGGCCCACGTTTCGCTGTAGACGGGTGGCAGGAGTGAGCCCGCTCCTGTAAATCGGCTGGTGATAAGTCTTTTCGGAGACATTGCTGTAGGGTTAGTGCTTGAGATAAGGGGTGGAGGGTTTACCCGTTGGATCCTCACCCTGATGCTGTAGCACTATATTCTGGGTGTACTCCAGGTAAGCGCCGTGCCTGGCAATTGCCAGATGACCGGCACACTGCCTCCCTTGCTGGACTCCGTGGTGGGTGGAGGCACGCCAGAATGAAGGTTTTTCTACGCTTATGGATCCAATTCAGAATGGCCCGGGTAAAGGCCTTATTTTACCCACTCTTAACGTTGACAAAATTTCTACCTACACTAGATTTTTAATTTTATCTTTACCAAATAACGAAATGTCTAGAAAATCTCCTTTTGCAATCCAGAAAGCTATTCAAGGAATAGGTGGAGAACCTAAATCCGTGAAAAAATTACGTTCTGGTGACCTACTGGTTGAAACTTCCTCTGCTTTGCAAACAAAATCTTTTTTGTTGGCAACAACCTTTTTAGAATCCCCTTTGACAGTGAGTCCTCACAAATCCCTAAACTCCAGCCGCGGTGTCATTTCTGATCCTGACCTGTTGACCACCCCTGAAGCAGAAATCCTTGATGGATTTTCTGACCAGGGTGTAATTCAGGTCAGAAGAATTACAATTAAAAAAGATGCAATAATTATTCCTACGAAACACTTGATTTTAACTTTCAATAGCCCTAATCTTCCTGGTTCTATAAAAGCTGGATACCTTAACTGCAAAATACGTCCGTATATTCTGAATCCTCTGCGCTGTTTTAAGTGCCAGAGGTTCGAGCATTCACAAACTTCCTGCCGTGGACAACTGACGTGCTCTAGATGTGCATCTGTTGGACATGCTTCCTCAGATTGCAATCAAGAGCCGAAATGTATAAACTGATCACAGCCCCATTCAAGGGATTCTAAATTATGTCCTAAATGGAAAATAGAGAAACAAGAGATACAGGAAATCAAAACAAATAAAAATATTTCATATCCAGAAGCACGTAAATTAATAGTTCCACAATTACCTCAAACTTATGCTCAAGTTGCCAAACATTTTACTATAAATAATTCTACACAAACCGATGAAAATATAACAAAAATAAAATGGCCACCTTTAAATTTACTTAAACCAATTTCATCCCTCCCAAAACCAGATATAGCAACATCCACTCCTGCTGTTTCCACATCATCTTCAACCCAAGCACACCTCTTGCCCTCAATCTCTTCAATAGCCACTGCAATGTCAGAAACTCAGCCACCGACTCCTATTTCTAATTCAGTACTTACCACCACCAATAATATGTTTTCTTCTGTTGAATCCTCTTCCAAATCAACTATTCAACCCTCTTCTGTTGTTGTTGAAACTCCCACTTGTACAACATCTAGTACCATAGCTACTACTTCCGAATCCAATGGCTTAGCATCAACAGATACAACTTCTGTATCTCAGGCTTCAAAACGTCGTAAAAAAAGGCGTCCTACCAAAAACATATCTAACACTGGAAAACCAAAAATAGAGATTAAAATGGCACCCCATAAACCGAGAAAAAGTTCACCTATTCAAGACACCTCAGATGAGGACATGATTATGTATGACGTGGAAGAGAAGAGGTGGAAACACCGAGAAAGGAAACAATAAAATTCTTGTCGGAAGAGTACTGGAAAAATGAGACCTGGAGACAGGAGGGATTTTTGCACGTTATTACTCCAAGAAAGAGTGAAGAAAAACTGAAAGGCGATTATTAACCCCGACGAAACACAGAAATTGAAATTATATGAATCATACTTATCGGACTTGGTGGGGTTAATCCCCACCAAAATCTTGTTATATTAAAACTTTTACCTATATATAAAAATATGTTTTTTCCCTCTGAATTATTTTAACCTTATTTGACTTGGTGGGGCATCCCCCACCAAAATCTGTTTGCTGCTTATTTGTGTGAACTTTTATATGCGAGTATTTTTAATGATTTTTAATATTTTAACGATTGATTGGCGCAGCTTAGCCGAAATCGGCTCTTGCGCCATAAAACCCTACATTCACTCACTCACTCATTCACTCACTCACTCATTCACTCACTCTTATGGATCCAGTTCTGAAGTACCCGGGTAAAGGCCTTATTTTACACACTCTCAACGTTGATGAAATGTCAAAAAATTCTAGATTTTTACTGATTTCCTTACCGCATAATGAGATGATGAATAAATCGCCTTTTGCAATACATAAAGCGTTATTAGGTATAGGTGGTGAACCGAAATCTATAAAACGATTAAAGTCCGGTGATCTACTTATCGGAACCATATCTGCATTGCAATCAAAGTCGTTTCTTCCCGCCAAAACCTTTCTTAACTCGCCTGTAACTATAACTCCTCATAAATCTCTAAACTCATGCAGAGGTGTCATTTCAGAACTTGACTTGTTGAACGCGCCTGATTCAGAGATACTCGAAGGATTGATTCTCTGATCAGGATGTAATTCAGGTTAGAAGAATTATCATAAAAAAGGATTCCACAGTTTTTCCAACAAAGCATTTAATTCTTACCTTTAATAGCCCGAAACACTACCATCAACAATAAAAGGCGGATACCTGAACTGCAAAATACGCCCATACCTACCGAATCCTTTGCGCTGCTTTAAGTGTCAGAGGTTCGGCTACTCACAAATAGCCTGCCGCGGTCAATTGACGTGCTCTAGATGTGCATCCAATGAACATTCTTCAATGGAGTGTAGTCTGCAGCCAAAATGTGTTAATTGTTCCCGATCTCATACATCCGACTCAAAACTATGCCGAAAGTGGAAAATAGAAAAACAGATCCAGGAAATAAAAACAAATAAAAATATATCTTATCCTGAAGCCCGTAAACTGATTGTCCCACAAATATCTCACACATATGCATAAGCCATTATACCTTCAACTATATCCAGTACTACTCAAACCGATCCAAATATAAGGAACGTAATCTGCCCTCCATTACAAAGTCTTAAACCCTTATCCTCTGCAAATCAAAAGTCAAGTACATCACCCTCAATGCCTGCAGTCTCCACATCTTCAACTCAGGTACATCTACTTCCTTCCACATCCTCAGTCCCAGTACCACTAAAGATTCGCCGTGTAGGGGAGTGATGCACGTAAAATCTGTCGAGAGCTCAAACGTCCTCCCGTTGGTGTGGTGTGGTAGTTAGGAGAGGAGGGTGCCAGCTCAGGTGTCGTCCGCGTCACTTGACCATGGTTCAAAATTACGCGGACCGTCGCCAAAAGCCCTCGTGTTGCTAATCAGGGCGACGTTAATATTCTCTCACTCACTCACTCCACATCCTCAGAAATACCAGCCATATCAAGTGATTCTCAGTTACCTATACCAATTTCTACTACTACTACCAGCACCACTCCTCGAAATAGTGTATTTAATAGCCCTGTTCGTTCAAAAATAAAAGATCATGTAAAATGTATAGTCAAATCAAGAAATATGCTTCTCCCAAGAAAGCTTCCTTACCAAAAAAGAAAAAGCACAATTTTCCTAAGCCCAGTACATTCATCCCGGCATCTGAGAATCAAACTACGTGTATATCTGCTACAAAACGAGCTTTGAAAAAGACAAAAAATCGTTGGAAAGAATCAACAGACATTGAAATAAAAATTGAGCCCCACAAATCCCATGAAAATGAATCGGACGAGGAATCATCGGACGAAGATATGTCGGATGAGGACACTCTTGTGTGTGTGTGTATATGATGTTGAAGCAGATGAGGATGAGGTGATGAAGAAACGATATTTGACTCCTACCAAACACAGGAGGGGACGTTGTTCAATTATGCTTATCGGACTTGGTGGGGGTAAGCCCCACCAAAATTTTGTTATTAGGAATATTTTACTTGGATATAAAATATTTTGTTTTACTTTTTCTGAACGGTTTTAATCTTATCTGACTTGGTGGGGTATGCCCCACCAAAATTGGTTTGCTTTTTGCTTGTGCGAAATGTTTACTGTTTGTGTGAACTTTTTACTATATGTGAGCATTTTTTAATGGATTTTTAACATTTTAACAATCGATTGGCGCAGCTTAGCCGAAATCGGGTCTTGCGCCATTAAATCCAACATTCACTCACTCACTCACTCATTCATAATAAAAGTGATTTTAAAATAGACATAGAAATTTTAGGGATTTCATAATGAATTACTTTTTCACAGGAATAAATATGGTGAGCCTGGTGATTTTTTGTGTGTGGTTGCAATAAACCTTTAATATAAAAAAGTGATATTATTTCGAAATATTTTTAGAATTAAGCTTATTTTTAAATCATTTTGGAAGATGTTAAAAAAGCTCTCTGTGTCTTTCTTTAATTTTACATATTGGTGGAGTTTTTATGCAAGGTATACTTGGAAAAAAGATAATGTTCGAAATATTTGCGTATAAGATTTACACACTATACATCGTTTCATGGAGAAAAGCATATTTAGCGTAATTGTAAAAAAGAATTCAGATTTAATGTCATTCTGTAGGAAAACACCAGCTATCACATGCACTCTATACGAAAAAAAAAACTGACGCAACAAGGAGTTGTCTGATAGTAATGAAATTTCGTATGCAGAGACATTTGTACCGAACATCAAATGATTAAAATTTGGTGTCCATTGAATGAATAGGGTGAGCTACAGCTCATTGGAACTGTGCACTTATCAGGTGTCTATAAGAAGCGATTCTCAATATGATGTTCAAAATTTCTGTTGCATTGCGATTTAGGATACCTTTCAACGAATGAAAAAATGTCTCGCCGCAGGATTCGAGCTCATCACGAACAGTTTGAAAAAGAGGTCGTATCATTAGATTGAAAGAGGCGGGTTGGGCAAATCGGAGAATCGCTCGTCATTCGGGTCGAACCGATGCGGCCATTAGAAGATGCTGGCAAGAATGGGTGGACAAAGGCATATTTCAACGTTATGATGGTAGCGGTAAACCTAGGGTCACAGCAGATCGGGAGGACAGATCGATTGTCAGATTAGCTGTCAACAATGCCTGATTCATCGTTCTCAACCATTAGACGTGTGACACGCACACGCATGACCATTCGCACACGGCTGATAGAGCAAAATTTACGCTCGTACCGACCGCTACGCACCTGCCACTCACGCCTGCACACTGTCGAGACAGATTACAGTAGCGCTTGGATCGATCAGGTTGGAATCGTGCTGACTGGGGACTAATTAGAGATTAATCTCGCTTCCAGGTGTGTCCTGACGATCATCGAAGGCGTATATATCTGGAGACATCCATGGCAGCGTGCCGACCCTGCTTTTTCTATTGCACGCCACACAGATCCTCAACCAGGAGTTATGGTCTGGGGTGTCATTTCTTTAAACAGCCGGACCCCTTTGATCATCATTAGAGGCACACTTATTGCACAGTGGTACTTCGACGACATTCTGAGAATTGTTTTGCTACCATTTCTCTTACAGTACCTTGGTCTTATTTTTCAGTAAGATAATGCTAGATCATATAAGGCACATGTTGCTATGAACTTTCTTACAGCTTGTCAAACACTTCTTTGGCCAGGCAGATTATCAGATCTCTCTCCAATCGAGCATGTTTGGGATATGATGGGAAGGCGACTGCCTCTACCAGGGAATTTTGATGACCTGGTCCGACAATTGGAGCAAATTTGGCTAGAAATGCCGCAGGAGATCCTCTCAGGGTGCTTTATCACTCTATGATACATCATGTGCCAGCTTATATCTGGCCAGAGGTAGGTCAACACCTTATTGAGCTCTTCACTTTGAATAACTCTGAAATAAATGATTCCATTGTTCTGAAATTTTAATCATTTTCTATTGATTTCTATTCTGCATATATAATCTTTTTACCCACCAATTTTTGTCTCTATCAGACAACTCGTTCTTGGTGCGTCGGTTTTTTTTCTTACAGAGTGCATTTTGTTTCATTCTGTCTGTCGTAGCACTTAAAAAATCGGAACAGTAGAAACATTTTCTTAAATTACTAAATGCACTAATACTGTAAAGTTTGAATTCATAGAAAGAAGCAAATTGAAAGCAAACTAATTAAAGTCACAAAAGCAAACACCAGTCGTATTCTTAAAACAAAAGATATTTCTAAAGGATACAAGAAAAATTATTGTGCTTTTTAATAATAATAAAAAAAAATATCGGTAATAAAATGGCAAGAAAAGCTTCGGAAGCATACTATTGCGTTGTCATGATTTGTGTCCAAATCTTAGTTTTAGATAGAACTGACAGAAAAATGACCGATTTGACCAATCTTTAAATATTCCTTCTAAAATATTCTTGAATAATAACAAGTATTTGAAACACAAAAGATTATACATACTTGAGAAGCTATGAAAAATTTAAATCTTATTGATTCAGACTGTCAATAAAATGCTCTTCACAACTCGCATCTATTTATAGAGTTTATAACGTATGTGTAATTTATTCTTTCAGATAATCTTATGTTAATTGAAATCTACAATCAGGTAACTTGGCTCTCATACACTTAAGATTGTCTTGCCTCAAATCTAGCGATGGTTATAGTCACATCGTGCTATTACCCAAATGTTAATCATCGCCCATTTTAAATGTTTGCTTTTGAATTTCACTGAATATTAAAAAAAAAAAAGACATGAATGTCGCAGAAACGTACGAAAAATAGAGCTTTCATAGAGGCACGTCTATAAAGCACTTTTCTTTAAATGTACACGCGCAGCCAATTTGGCACCGCTCCTTCACCGTCTTGCTTACCTAAGGGTGTAGGGGGAAACAAAGCATCACCAGAAACTTCCATAATAACTCTTATATTATTACTATTCAAAAACACTTAATCAATCACAATTAAAACTACAAAAGGAGACCCTAGAAGTGATATATAAAGAGAGCAATCTATTCTAAGTGAACAACTCTAAGTAAACACGTCTAAGTGAGTAAGACTAAGTGAACAAGCGTAAGTGATCTGATCTGATTCAATCTATCTTAGATCCCTAATCCACAAATTTATTATCTTAGCAACTCTTTCCTTAACTCGCGCTGTGTTTATGAAATACTCAATGAAATATTCGCACCTGCGAATCACCGCAGCATCATCCTGCTCCTTCTATCTTACATCTACAAAACCTATAGACTTTATATAGTCAAACTAATTTAAATATCAAGGTTTCTTCTCAAGAGGCTGTGAATTATCGCGAATGCTGGCCCCAAAGTTTCCCCAAGAGGATTAGTATTTAAGGTCGCGGTATGGATCCGTCACAAATGTACAGCCCTCGCTCATGTTTGCTATTAGAAATCGATACGAAATGCTTGTATTTTTGTTGGAAAGGAACAATTTTACGTTTTCTTATAGTTTTTTTAAGAAATACTCAATGAAATATTCAAAATCTCTTTATTTTGGATGCAATGTGTGTTACAGATATTTTCCAGTTTTTACATTACTTTCTTTCAAAAACTGAACTTATGCAACAATTTTGATAAAAATGTTATTTTTGTTGTTTAGCTTGTGATCAAAGAAAATAGTTTCATTGACAACGCTTTTAAGTAAAACAAACAGCTTATTGAAATAAATTTTGTTCCTTTTATTAGTGAATGTTTGTAAAATAATGGTTGGCAAACAAAGTTATTTTGATTTACGATCAATCAATGGAAGAGGAAAAGGTTTCTCTCTCCTGTTGAGCAGGCGCTGCCATCAACATCCGATTTCGTCGGAAGGAGATCATTTACATGAGGACACTGGACATTCCAAAAGACTGATATTACGATTCGAAAGTTCCCCTCCCCACCCCAGGCTTTAATTCATGGTAAATGAGCACGAGAGTTTCTCGAAAAGTTGCTATTGGACCTTCTGATGACTTTGCGAATGATACTTTAATGAGGTCACCTTAAGGACAAAATAGTTAAAGATTACTTAAGGAGAAAATCTACTGCAGATAAATATATTTTGGTTCGCATATTTTTGAATTTTTTGAAAAAGTACTCTTCTTTTTGGAGTAAAATTAAAAAAAGATATATATTGTAAATTGAATATGCGATGTTGTGTCCATTTAAGTAACATATTTGTTTGAAATATTACTACGAATGTTGTGTAATTAATGCTTACAATAATGAAATTCGTTTCTGGATGTTTAATGCATTAATACTTTCTTCTGTTGTATTTATTTTGTGATAAAAATTGTAATATTTGGAAGCAACGCCGTTTCTTACATTCTAATGGTAATTCGAAGGAAACTTGGTGAAATGTTGGCTATAAAGCCAAGTTGGCGTCATTTTTGGTGACCATTTTGCCGACTGGGTGATCATTTTTGTGAGTTGAGGAAAAATGGTTGCTTCTGAAAATTACTGGAGAAATCTTTTTTTCATTACGATCTATGACGCAAGCGGATATTTCTAGAAAGATCCATGCAGCCTGTAAATAGGAGTCGCTTGCCCGAACTGAGTCCGGGGCTGTTGATAAGGAAGAGAAGTTGCTTGAAAATGATCTTTAACAACTTGTATTTTAGACACTGATTGTTGTGGATGGCCGCGGTAGCCAAGTGGTATAGGCTTCGGATCGTGGCGAGCATGTCATGAGTTCGGAGTTCGATCCCAGTACCACTGAAGACCCACCGAGTAGGGGAGAGATGCACGTAAAATCTGTCGAGAGCTCAAACGCCCTCCCGTTGGTGTGGTGTGGTAGTTAGGAGAGGGGGTGCCAGCTCAAGTGTCGTCCGCGTCACTTGACCATGGTTCAAAATTACGCGGACCGTCCCCAAAAGCCCTTGTGTAGCTGAACAGTGGGACGTTAATATTCACTCACTCACTCACTGAGCGTTGTGGAAGGTGTGAAAACCTACTGATATTTATTAAGCGAATTTTAGTACTGTATCCTGTGTTTCAAGAATTGTTTTTCTACAGCAAATTTTCATCGCTCCTGAAGAACTGTCTTGCTTTTTGAGGCTGACAGCATAAAATCCTTGAACCCCGATCTACGTAATAATGAAATGGCAAGTGTCTGCTGTTTATACTAATATAGAAAGAAAGAAATGTGGACACATTATTGACGAAGACTTAAGTCCTTTCCAATCAGGGTCACGAGATGATGATACTCTTATTTGTCAAATATTCACATTATGATTTGTGAGCAGCAGTTGTAATCAGTGAACAGGAATTTCTTTGGCTCTGTAGGAAAATTGTTCATCGAATGAGAAAAAGAAAATCGTGCATAAAACGAAACTCGCGATTGAAAGGATAAGGACTCGCGTGGATAAGGAAACTATAGGGATTATCACTTCTTTCAATATAACCTAAGAAATAATTTTTTAAAAAATATTCTATAAGTGAGATTTTTTCCCCAAGAATTAATATCTTTTAAGTATAATGTTTTTAAATTTTAAAATTTCTGTTATATCGATATTAGGAATGGAGTTTTGGTTTTTTTTGTGTCGTCCGTCATGTAGAGGGGTTGATATGCGTTGAAGCTCAAACTCCTCCCATTGTGATGGTGTGGAAGTTTGGAGTAGGAAGCACTAGCTCATTATGGCCATGGTTCAAAATTATGAGGCCCGTTGCCAAAAACCCTAGTGTTACTCCATAGCGCAACGTTGATGAACAGCTACTCACTAGAATTTTTCATTGTTTTCCACTTTTTCTTTTAAGTGAATTTGTTACATTCACCATTTTCTACAAAATATTCTAGCGCATAAAAGATCAATTGAACTTTTCCATAAGCTTTGACTTGAAATATTTGCTTGAATGATATGGGAAAATATACCTTTCAAAGAATTCTATAAAGTAACGAAATTGAATTTCTCTTAAATTTTCTCCTTTTCGATGTTTTTGATCTAATGATTGACTCCGAGACTCACGCGTGGTTCATTTCACTAAATGAATACCTTAAATAAAATGATTCTTGAATACCTTTTTTCATAAAAGAAAATGCCGTACTGGTGTGCTTTGTTTTCAATCATTGCGTTTCGAATAAATGAGTATTTTTATTATTTTTTTCACTTGATTATTTCATGAACTAAATTTAGAATATAATATGTCTTTCTAAAAGGAATGGGTTTAATAAAAATAAACGTATGCATTCTTTGAAAATAAAAGTTTCACCAAAATTTCAAAAAAGTAAACTTCGAAGGTGTACATATATTTTAAAGGCTAAAAATGTTCATAGTATGATAAAAAGGTCTCACCAATGAATTGATGCATGAAATTGTGTTTAAAATATTGAGGATTTTTTTCTTGTCCAAACCGTTTCTCAAGTATCAAACGAATAAGAATTTTTTCCCGCTTCGCTTTCAGCTTGTATTCATTGCTAATGGCTCCGTTCAAGAGGTATTTCTGCAACTATCCTGTTGTAGTATTTTTCGATTTGCTTGAGTTCCACACTCTGCTTGAAGCATACTCTTTTAGGTTGAGAAAAAATTGTCATGACATTTCAAAGAGAAGTTCTCTAAGAAGCCATAAATTTAACTGAAACTTTACTTACTCCAAATGAAAACTCGACTATAGCCTTGTAAAAATTTTTGGGCAGCATTCTATAACTGTTCGAGGATTATTGCAGACACATTGCGTGATTTTGAGCTATGGTTATTTGGGCTGTATTTACCTCCACGTCTATTTTACTTTCTACACCTTGCGAAGATATCGAGATTTAATTAATTCGGTTTCTTTTTTTCTCAGAGTTCACGAGACACCAAATGCTAAAATATGTACATTTTAAGTTTTCATGAAATTCAAATACAAATGAGATTTAATGAGTGACTATATTAAATTGAATATTTATAAAGATATATCTTGATATATTAAAAGTTTTTTTTAGCATTTTAATCGAAACCATTCTTTATGTTTTAAAGTTTAAAGTAATGTATTTTTTAAAATGTTTGCTTTTAATAGTGACATATTTTTTTAATTTCAAAATTTTTAGATAAATTATAAAAATTGTCAAAAACTGTCAAAGAATCTTCTTTGATTTTACAAAAAAAATTACAGTCTTGAAATATTGCACTTTTTATGAAAAACTTGAATCACAAGAAGTATTTAATAAACAGGAAAAAAAGAAGTAACTGAGAAAAATGACTGTTATTGAAGCGAACAAAACCACACTGAAAAATATACAAACTATTTTAAGACACAAAAATACTCCTAAGAGACATTAAAAATAAATTCTGCTATTAGAGGATGGATAACTCCGTTTATATCAATTTTTAAACTAAAAAAGCCCCTTTAATAAATTTGGCTTTTTTAACCACTCATACCTAAAAAAATAAATTAGCAACAATTTTGTTTTCATTTGCGAATCTACAGATCACTGAATAAAGCGAGAGTAACAAAAATAATATGAAAACAACAATTTATGAGGCAACGTACGGTAAATATGGACAGTTATGTTGATTTTAAGAAATATTCTCAAAAAAATAATATAAAACAAAGAGAATTGCCAGTTCTAGAATAGTAAGCATGACACTTTAAAAACGAGCTTGTATGAAAACATAGACAGAATTCCTTTCATACTTTCTGCATTGTACTTTTTTCAAAAGAATGAATATTAATTTTCTGTTTCACCTTGGCGTCGAACGATGCTATGACATGTTTAGGTTAGGTTGTAGATTGCGAAGTAACAGAATAAAAAATAGTCAGACAGTTAATTTCAAAAAACTGTTTTTGGCATTCAGATAATGAATTCTTTTTAAAAATTTACTACCAATTTTTAAAAAGATCACTTTGTAAATCCATCTTGTTAAATTCCTAATACTTTAGTTTACACCCTCACCCTATATATTTATTTATTTATAATTTTGTTCAAATTTTCAATTGTTTAAAAAATGTACTACGTTAAATTTGTATTCATCCACTGAAATTCAAATACATTTTTTTAAAACTTGTAGTGGATGACACTTGATGTGAATATAGTTTTTTCAAATATTAATTCGTTAATTAAATTTTATTTTGAAATTTTAAATTTATTCTGCGTTATTTCTGACAAAGTTAGAACTAGCACCAGCAGATGGCGCCAGTAAATTTTTCTAACAAATTATTTACCTTCTTCAAATTTTTTAAAAAAAATTTGTAGTGGATGACACAAAATAATGATACAGTTTTTACAAATCTTATTTCATCAATTAAATTTAATTAACCTAAATAAAATCTTTCTTTGTTGACCTAAGATGGAATTGATTAAAAATCTTTTTTATATTACTTGTTTTAAAATATATTGTCAAAATTTTCACACTTCAAAAAATTTGTAACAAGGGATTTACACCACAACTGCAATTATGTTATTATGAATTCAAAAAAATGCTAAGGAGTTATTCTGTTAGAAATGAGACGATATATGCTTATTAATCCTCCATTGTTAAGAAATAAAAGTGTATGTAAAGATATTAACCACTCTTTGCTTCCTCCAAGAAATGGCTTCCGGTTAAGAACTTTCATCATCAGAGTCGAAAACACAAACACTCTTCATTTCCCAATTCCCGAGAGAGAACGGCGTGCTAGGGGGTGGTGCGGAAGGGGGATAGCCCTGAGGCTAATGAGGTAATGAAATTTACCTCAAAATACATCGCTCTGAAATTAAGACAAATTGCCTCAGTTTTTTCCCCCTCCAAGTGACTAAAGTTGGAAGTCGGTGTCGCTCTTTCCGATGTCGAACGAGGGTTGGGGAGGGAGTAGACGGAAGTGAGAGAGAGAGATAGCGCGGACTAGTAAATGCTTTGCTGAGAAAGTGATTTCTCATTCAGAGACATTCACTTCCTGATACGAAACAGAGAAGAACGCAGCAGATAAATGAGCATAGGATGAAGAATAAAGTACACAGCAAACAAATCGTTGTTTTCTCTTCTTTCACTTTCTTTCTTGCTTAAAAAATACAGTTTTTCGAGTAATTATTTTTACTTCAAATATGAAAATTGAATAAATTTGATGTCATTTTGTTTTATAGCTATAAAAAATGTTTTTCCGCAGTGCTCTTTACCATTTTGAGAATTTGTCAATAATTGTGACGAAGACATTACATCCCTATACTTAATTGGCATTCTGATTTGTATTTTTACGCTGATCGAGGCTCGAGGATTTTATGCTACCAGTCACAATGAGCAAGATAGTTCTTCGGGAACGATGAAAATTTATTGAAAGAAAACAATCCTTGATATACGGGATACAGCACTAGAATTCGCTTATAATAAATCCCAGAATGTCTTCACACTTTCTACAGCTCTCAAGGACAACTATCATGGTCTAAAATGTTTAAGATTATCCGCAAGCATTCGTTTGATCGCAGCAACTAATCACTAGTCGGCTCTTCTACAGTCAAAACAATACTAACTCAAATTCAACGAGCGGCTCCTGTTTTTGTCTTCACGGATCTTTCTCAAAAAATCCTCTTACGTCATAGATTGTGATATTAAAAGATTTCTCCAAATTTTCCAGAAGCATTCATAGGGTCGCAAACTTGCCGAAAATGGTCACCAAAAATGCAAGCCAACTTTGCTTTATCGCCAACATTTCGCCAAATTTCCATATAATCACCAATATATAATGGTTCACGAACCTTCGATCGCCACCCCCTCCCCTTTATGTTTCAAAATGATATCACGCAGCCCCAATATTTTAAGGCCTTTGTTACTTATACAGAATTTTTTAACACTTTGCATGCGCAATTCGATTAGGTAATTGTGATGGATACACTCGTTATCATGTTGGCACTATATGAAATCAGTTCTTAATCTTTACATATGTATTTCTGCTATTAAAAATATTACGTTGTAGTAAAGGCTTTGTAGTTGCCAAAAATAAAAACTGAATTAATATTCTTTATCGAAATATATGTTCTAGTAGAATTTTTTTCATTGGGAGCAATCTGCATCTGTCTAAGAGGGCCCATTTTTCAATTTTTCTACGACGCCTTTCAGAGTCTCTAAAAGAGGGGAATCGTAACATTAAATGAGAGATCTTCATGGACTTCCTAGAATAAGGCTGAGAAACCCTAGGGGTCCCCGAACCTCGATTTAAGAACCGCTGATGTAAGGAATGGCGTTACTTGCGAATAGTACAATTTTAACATAAAATAAATACAACAGAAAGTAATATTAATGTATTACACATCCAGATATAAATTATTTTTACTATTTTAAACATTAATTACACAAATTTTGTAACTGTAACAGTCCAGTTTTGGTTGCTAGTGTTTGGGGGATTCGAACAAAGATCAGCCATAGCAAGTTTTAAATGCAATTTTGTTACTCCTTTTACTTAATCAACACAACTAAAGGTAGGAAATTCACTCAGTAATTAACCGTGAGAGCAATCTCACGGCTGAAGGGTACTATCATATAATTAAAGTTTATTCAACTTACCCATGGAGTACTCTTGACTCATACGCATCTATTCTCTGGAATTATCTTACGTAAGTATACAATCTCTGGTCGTAAATCTTAATCACAATTTATCACCTTTGTTCTCCAATTATCCTCTATCGACTAACATTGCGTACCTATATGCCAACGCTTAAATAGAATAACTCATTTAAATAAATCCCGTCTTCTTCTTCTTCTTCGAGGGAAAGTTTTCAACAGAATTTACAGTTAAAAAGAATAAGTTTACCCCAAGAGAATTAATAAAAGTTTCGCGCTTTACAACTGTATTCATTTTAATAGCTGATCAATGAGCTAGATATTAGATGAATGACGAGGAAAAGAAGTGTTGGATGATTGACTACAAGATGGGATATAACAAAGTGTGTAGTTTAAACATGCGTAACAATACATTGTCACTGCTTGATCCTGATAATAATCATCCAAACCTCGCAATGAAGTTCTTCTCGAATAATATCCAGTGGTTTGAAAGTGTGTTTGTCATACCCATGTTTGATTTGGATACGTGAACCTCTTTTATGTAGCTTATAAGTAATGTTTTCTCAAATGAGTGAGTAAGTGTATATCAAGCTGCATGAGGGCTATTAGCAATGAAACCTCGTAATTCTGAATCATGGTCAAGTGACGAGGACGGCACCTGAAGTGGCACCTTCCTCTCCTAACTTCCCCACCCCATCAACGGGAAGACATTTCACCCTCGTTTAATTTAACATGCTTCGGCCCTTGCTACACGGCGGGTCTTCTGCGGCCTTTGGCTCGAACTCATGACACGCCGACCGTTAGTCTGAGACCTTGACAACTAGGCTACCACTCCATTGAGATTTTCTCTTCGAAGTCACATGGAAACTTTTTTCACTTTGAAGTAGAGCGTTATTGGAAGCTTTTGAATGAGAGAGTTACATTGACGTACCACTGTAGCGTGGACTTTTGGACGGGGTGTCGCAACGGACCTCGTGATTTCTAGACAAGTGACGAGGATGGCACTGGAGCTGGGACCCATTCTCCAAACTACCACACCACTCAAAAGGAGGACTTTAACGTCCATCGGCCATCTATTACACTGAGGGTCTTCAGTGGCACCAGGACTTGAAATGACACACCGGGCTATAGTTCGTGCTCATAACCCCTAGGCTACCACGGCCCTGGTACGTTAGAGCTTTCTTAACTGTTTAGTGATGAATATAGTTTAGCAGCATAAAATACAGAGCATGAGTGACATCACATTTGCATGACATCGTTTCTGTTTGAAAAGTTATATTTTCAAAAAAAATAATGTAGTGAAAAAAATTGAAGTGTTTCTAATTTTTTTTTCAGAACGCAGGGTTTAGAAAAAAAAAAAAAAAAATTAAAATTCGTTCTAATTCTCAGTTGTTTGAAAGGAATTTTTTTAAATAAAACTCTGAACACTTAAAATTTAAAAAAATGTAACTCACACAGTTTCTGTTAAAATTTTAAATCATTTAGTTTGGAGTAAACACAACTCTATGCTCTCACAATTGCTTATAAATTTATTTTAAATGCATGTTCACAAAAACAAACAGCATTACAATTCCGTTTTTGTTTCAATCCCGCATTCCTTGTTAAATGAAGATTTCTAGAGCATTCTAGGTTTTTTAGTCAAAAGGGCAGTCCCTCACAAGAAAAGTATTTATTTTATTCTGGGAGGAAATTTTTTCTCTCTTTTATTGAAGTAAAAGTTTCCTTTCATGGGGAAACGGACAAAAATATCCGGGTAAAATTGCTTTGTCCTTCTTTAAAGTTTGACAAGAATGGAGTCTTTTCAGTGTCCTTAGATTTTTTAAGAAAAATTCTATTTGTTATTACTTTTGAAGAGGAATCTGTTTCTCCGTATCAGAATGAGAAATGCTTCTCCCGGTGATGGATAGGCTTTTAGGGACACCTGTTGTTTGTTTTCTTTTTTTAGCGCGATTGAAAAGAGACTAGAGACCCATTTGACTTAAGGACTTTCTTATTGAATAGATAGAGTGAAAAGGAATGAGATACTAAAATCTAATTGTAAGGAATGTATTCAATAGGAGTATAATCCTTACAGGCTATACAAAAATCAAATAAATACTGTTGGTAATTTAGTTTTTGACATGGACATTTTTTTTTTTGCGTGTAATAAATAAATGCTTTTAGTAGTTCAGCTTTTAATATGTAATACATGGGTATTTTTTGCGTGTAATAAGTATTTTTTATGTTCAAAGTAAGAAATAAAGTAAATATTTGATATCCATATTTATTTTGGTCTTTTACAACTCTTACATTACTTGGGGAATCTTTTGTTTATTCTTTGTGTGAAGAACGGCAATTTATTTTAACTAACACGCAAGTATTGTTTCTTGTTATTTAAAAATTAACAATTAGTTAAAATAAAATATAAAAATTACAAAAATATATTAAAAGATGTGCTTAAAAAATCACAGAAATGGTTATTTATTTTTTCGGCTAACATAGCAACAGGTCGACGGCTTATCAATAGGGATCTGCTGCGTGCCTAACCCTTAACTCTAAGGGGTCTCAGTACCACCATGTAGCCTCTCCTGCGAGGGATACTATTTGGGCAGTGGAAAGGACCCGAAAGCGTCCCAGGGGCTGAGGGCTAGTCGGTGGGGACTCGTTCATAACGAGAAATCTTCCTTGACTTCAGCCTAGGACCATGTCCGGCCGTACGTTATGAGGTTTCATCGTTGTCTAGCTTTAAAGAATCCTCTTGTGGTTACACTAGGCAAGTTAGAAAAGTCTGGGTACTCGGGGCCTGGTGGTGGCTGCGATGAAACTGGAAGGAATCCGTGGCAGTCAATATTATGGAGACAAATATAGGAAATAGCATTTTGCATTTTCTGGTGAAAATTATAGAATTTCCTTTGTCTCCGACTGTGCCTTCTGCAGGAGCCATTTTGCCTCTGTGGGTGCATAATTATACAAATTCTCGCGGGCGACAGATTGAACATTTGATCACTGATCACTGTCTCTGCCTGCTAAGCAACGACGAGAAGACGTATTTCCATGCACCCCAACGACATTTCAATCTCTCGATCTCGATCTAGCGATCTGATGACCAACTTTGCTACCAATGTTGAATTTAGAGGTAGATAATGATCTACATAACAGTGATCATTTCCCTCTCCTAGTCTCGCATGTTAATGATGCGGAGACATGACTACGTCCCCCCACTTATCATTTTCATCAAGCAGACTGGGAGAAATTCACACGGTTAGCGATTATCACCGGCACAATGGTTCAGAACAGGGAGTTGATAATGCCGTTTTAAAAGTCATTGAAACTATTCAAAATGTTTCCGATGCAGCAATTACAAAAACATAAAACACTTTGGAAGCTCAGCAAGGCATTGTGGAATTCTGCCCGAAAACAAGCAAAAAAGGAACAAAGGAGAGCTTTGGGTATTTTTAGGAGATTCCCCAATACTGTAAATCCCCAAAAGCGTCAGCTCGTAGAATACAACGTCAAAGTCAGAGAGAATCGAATCAAGTGTATGACTTCAATCACATTGTCCACTACAAGTCAACAGTTATGGAGAAAAGTAAAAGCAGCGAATGACCTTTATCGGGGTTTTACCATCCCGAAATTGGAAACATCCCGACTGCTATTTACTCGTCACCTGTTGATATGGCCACCTTGATTGGCCAAATATTTGCTGGTGTAGCCAGCTCCGATTCATATAGTTCTACATTTCAGGTGACTAAGAACCGTTTAGAGTGGACAGCTATCAACTTCAGGTATCGACAACTTATGACATACAACTGTGACTTTGACACCTGGGAATTGAAAAGGGCCTTGTCATTGGCCCACAATACTAGCATGGAATACTAGTATATGTGATATAATATAGGAATATTATATATATATATATATACATATATATATATAGTATATCTCTCCTGATGGAATATCCTATGAATGGCTTCGCCATTTTTGTATGAGGATTCACTAATAATAAGTCTCTTGCATCTATTCAATCGCATTTGGAGAGACAAGTCAACAGGAATATTCAGGCGCAATCGCAGGTGTATCTTAGTCAATGGCAGGAAGACATAGTGATCCCCATCTTAAAACCTCTCAGAAGAAAAGAATCCTCTCAGCTATCGAGCGATAGCATTCACTCACTGCCTTTGTAGTACCCTGGAACGTATGATTTTGTTTATCAGCTTGAAAAGAAACAAAGATGCGTTCCTTTATCCCAGAGTCGCTTACGCAAAGGAAGGTCCACTCCGAACAACATCATAATGCTGAAAAATAAAATTAGAGATGCTGTTGTCCAGAGGAATCATATTGTTTCTATTTTCTTTGATATCGAAAAGGCATATATATATATAATCGTAATTGGGATATTTCGTACTCTTTTAAATATTAGTTAAAGGGGAAATTTGTGTGCCTTTCTTTATAAAACAATTTTTAAATCTACACACTTTTAGAGTAAGACTGGTTGGCACTCTCTCTACTTCCTTTACTCAAGCTGAGAGAGTACCTCAAGGGAGTATTTTGAGTGTCCCTCTTTTTATATTACATCTATCTCTCTCAACCAATTTAAATATTACTTAAATTTAAATATACTCTCTATACAGACTTCTTAACACGTGGACGATCTATAGATCAGTTCTGAAGGTTAGGACATGCCCATGATTGAATGCAGTTACAAACTGCCCTTAACAATCTTGTTAAATAGCAGGTAAGCAATGGTCACAGTATTTCTACCAGTAAGAGTTGCTGCGTACACTTTTGCCGTAAACGGAGTATTCATCTCGATCCCGAAATACTTATCCGTGATGTACAAATTCCTGTAATTCCCGTCATACGATTCCTCGGAGTAAATTTCGACCGCCGACTCACTTTCCTTCCGCATATTTTACATTTGCGGAAGAAGTGTGAAAAGTCCCTCAACCTTTTGAATGTGTTGTCGAACACCTCTTGGGGTTCGGATCGAATGCTCCGAGTATATCAAGCTATCGTATTGTCCCGTATGGATTACGGTTTTGCTATTTACGGATCTGCATGCAACTCTGCGCTGAAAAAGCTTGACTCTTTCCACCATATGACATTGAAAATCTGCTCTAGTGCGTTTCGCACATCACCAGTTCAATGTCTCTACGTTGATTGTAACCAGCTTTCTCTGGATCTGCGATGGAGGAAGTTGTCTTTTTCCTATTATTTTTAGATTTTGCCCGTGCCTTCAGATCTTAAAATTGTATACATGAGTACCAGCATTAAGAGACTGTATGAAGCCCAGCCGTCTAATATTTGGCTATTTATGGACAGGATGAAACGACTTTTAACAGTGCTCGACCTATCTAACGTGGGCATCCAGCAAAGAAATGTTATGCTATTCCAAGCTTGGAACATGCTACGTTTTCGTTATATCAATCCTTTAGCTACTTACAGTAAATCCTCCGTAACACCGGTCGTCTTTCAACGCGTTTTCGCCAACCATCAGAGCATTATAGTGGTTTTTGCACATCTACACATGCTTCGAAACATGCAGCTTACGTAGAATGGGAAGTTGTGATTGAAGATCATGTGTATGGTTATTGGCTCGACACTTCTTGCTGCGTTTTTACTGCCGAAGTTGTCACCATTTACCGTGCACTTCAATTAATCGACTCCAATATGCCTCGTATAAATACTGCATTTGTACTAACAACATAAGTGTGTTAAAAGTGCTTGAAAATTACAATTCGATCGGTTTTATCCAGTAGTTTGTAATGTACTCGTCATCACGAGTCGATTGGTTCACGAGTCTCGGGTTTCGAAATAGCATTTTTCTGGTTACCAAACTATGTAGGTATCATGGACAACGAGTAAGCGGATAGTGCGGCTTGGTCGGTGACGACCCTTTTGGCGCTAGCAGTTCCCGTATCAGATATAAAGCGTGTCATCTAGCATCATATTTTAACAATCTGGCAGGAATCATCGAGTCAGCAGTCGGCCAAAAAACTGGAATATGTGAAACCTGTTATAGGAGAATGCCTGTGGTTTCCAGTCAAGGGTAAACGAAGCAATGGACGCCTTGCAGACATTCCACTCTGCTGCAAATGGTGTCGAATGGTATGAACAGACACCGAATGATGCGTAACAGACTGTATATGTTATACTGGGGTTCGTGATGTGGCTGCGTGATCCATCATTGCCAGGCGAACAATCCGCCTGTCATCACAGGCAGATGTGCACAGAGGTGGGTGTGATCAGTCTGTAGGTCTGACGTGTTCTCTTGCCTCCAGCGATGTCAAATACACATCACAGTTGCTTGGTTTCGTCCAACATGTTGACCGATTTCTCCGGAATCCCCATATGCTAATATTCTTCCTCGGTCGAATTCAGAAATTTAGTCAAAAGATGCTCGATGTCTTCGACGAGGCATGTGCGTCTGCACTATAATGCTAATGATTTGCATATTACTTCGTCGACAATGCATGATGTAAATTTCACATGGTTTTGAATTTGGTGTGACCAGCAGTGTACATGAACATATGTTTCAAACCGGATATTCTAAAATGATCTTTAAATACTTTCAGCTTTAAAGTAAGACTTTTGAAAAAATATGCCTGTCCTAAAAATGGAATAATGTACTCCGATACAGCCTCTAACTTCGAAACTCCCTGAACTGTTTGTGATTTCATTTGTCATTTTTCAAAATAAACAACTATATAACGTATAATTTTTTGATTCAGAAGGGATTAATGTCACAAATATTACCCTGAAAAAGAAAAATGATTCCCTGAAATCATTAATTTTACTTTTGAAGGGATTCATTTTCCATCATTTCAAACTATATTTACTTCGTAAGATGAAAAACCCGAAAGAGCTCTCTCTCAGAAGATGAAACAATTTTTAATCGATAAACATGTTTTTTACTCCATGTATTTATGGGATTACAATATATTTTTATTCTTTTCAGAAATTTTTTAAATGTATCTTTGCAAAATTTTGAAGATATATTTTGTATATAAGAAATCTAACTTCTTACAGAATGTACTAATAAGTAAAGTAATTAATCACCTGGATATTATTTAAATGTTATCCTTTGAGAGATAAGGCTCAGTTACAGCTGAATAGAATTATCAAACAAATAAAAAACACTTTTACAATCACACTGTATGTAATTTATGATTTCTATGCATATACAGTAAAATACATTAAATGTAAAATGCTTAAGACGAAATAATACAGAGACCCCTAGAAATTACTATGTATTTTCATGCATTTTTTACCTTAACACGAAAAGATTTCCCTTCTGGGAATCAACAATCTACGGAAATCACCAGTCGCGATAACGAGATCTAAGAGAAGTGTAAAATGAAAGATGTTTTCAAATGTTTCGTAGAAAGGAGGCGTTGAAATATCCTTGGAATAGCCTGTGACATTAACTATTTTTGTTTATCTAAGCTATACTTTCCCCCTCCACACCTACAAAACTCCACAAAAACATCTCTCATCAGTTCGCTCGAAAGAGCTCGAAGGAAGAGCTCGAAGTAAAGCATACTATTTGCTTTTAAATGAAGATGGAGTTTCTTAAGACTGCTGTTCAAAAACAGAAATCCATGAAGATTTTGGAATTGCTAACTCTACGTTATAAAAATAATTCAAAAGAGAGAGCAAAATGTTTGAAAATATCTGCATAAATAAAATGTATAATAAACTTTTAATTTTGTTCAATACATGTTTTTTCCCCGCAAAATCTTGTACGCGAAAAAGTATTTTAGTCCCCTCAGTTTCTTGTCAAACAATTTTCACTGTAAAAATATTGTCTACAGTGTGTCGAAAAAATATTTGGACACACTACCAGTTGATAGATTTTTATCGTAATATTTTACTTAAACATGCAAATGAACCCCCCTTCCAAAAACAGGAGCAAATGTTATTTTGGTAAATATAAATAATAATAACCTGATCAAAACTCATACATTAATGCAATTATGGTTAAAATTGAAAATAAAAGAAATCGAGTTAAAAAACATGCTCAAAAAGGTATTGGGACACTTTCCAATAAATTAAAAAAAAAAAATTGAAACTTAGAAATTAAGATCTTGTTGGGCCGCCCTTGCTTTTTATGACCTCTCGAAGTCTATTTGCATGGATTGGATCATTTTTTGCAAAACAATCTATCCATTTTAGTCAACACTTCGACCAAATATTTCTTATATCCTGCTTGTTAGAAATTTGGTGCTCATGTAGTTTTTGCTGCAAATAATTCCACACATGCTCAATGAAATTAAGGCCTGGACTTTGTGCAGGAATCTTAAGAGCACAAGGACAGTGGTAGAGGCCCATAACTTGCAAATATCTGCAGTATGTTTCGGGTCATTAGCTTGGTACAATTTAAAATGTCCTGCGATTCCCACCTTGCTCACACTTTGCTTTAAATTTCGCTTGAGAATGTCAAGATAGACATATTTATTCATTATACCATCAATAAAATGTAAGTTTCCGACACGAGAGCTTGCCATGTAGCCCCAGACAATTTGGTTACCCATATTTGACAGCAGGCTGTAAATTTTTGACATGCATTGCTGTATTTGATTTCCGCCAAACTTTTTGTTTGCCATCCGATCCGAAAATGTTATATTTGCTTTCATCAACAAAAATTACATTTTACCAATATTCTTGTGCTTGGCTGCTTGGATTTTAGCAAATGTGAACATAGCTTGTCTATTTTCTTTGCTGATGTAAGGCTTTCTTTGAGGTACTATGCCATGATACTTATATTTTTTTAAAACGTTTCTGACAGTTTCAGGATTTACTGATTTTCCGAACACTTTTACATTGCCAAAATAATTCTTACTGCTCTACTTCTGGTATTAATGTGTACTTTTGTCTCACAATCCACCTCTCTTCACCTTCATTAAATGTCCTTGGAGGCCCTGATATTTGCTTGTTTTCAACACTATTTGTTTTCTCTTGAACTTGTCAATGATGTTAAACACAGTAACACAATTTAAAGATTTTTCCTATCCAGCGAACTGATTTCCCCTCTTTCCAATGACTTATTACGAGATTTTACACACCAAACAGTACATATATCTTTGTTTCCCACCCTTTTTTCTTATAAATAATCTTATCTGCTGAAACGTTTATGTTTAAACTTCTAGTCTAAAAAAGTGGTGTGAAATTAAATTTTATTGATGCGCAGTATATATGTTAAATTTCTCATTTCAAAAGTGTCCCAGTACTTTTTTGACTCCACTGTGCCTTTGAATTATATTTGAAAAGCTAGATCAAATTATAACTCTATAATACTAATAAAATTTCCCTTATGTACTGTACACCAAATGCTAAAATATTTCTTAAATAATTTTTTGTTTTAGTTTTTGCTTTAGTATGATAAATATTTTTATAAATGGCTTTACAGTATGCATACCAAGTGTGTGTGTCCCAATACAATTTGAATAACTGTATATTGTTGTGATTGTCTCTCCTATATAAATACATTTATATATTTTTTATCATCATAAATAATATGTGAAAATTAACAATTAAAAATAAAATATTCAAAGGGAAAAAACCCAGAAATAACATACATACAAATATAAGATTTGTATGCCCTAACTAACATCCCAACGGAAGAATCTAATAGGATGCAAAAAAGACGTATTGTACGACGAGAAAAATTTGGGTAATGGTAGATTTGTGAGATATTTTAGAATATAATGAATATACGAAGCGGAGAATATGATGTGTTATAAAGGACTCCAGCAACTGAAATGTTATTTCTTTTTTTAATAGTTAAGGATAATCAGATCTTTTCTACTGTAAAGGACATTTTAATAGAAACTGGGAAATAGAAACATTTCACCGACTGAACAAGTATAAAAGTAGGTTTTCTAAATTCATTTCTGTATTCAGCTTAGAAAAAACCGAATGTTTTTTTTTAAAGATACGTTTTACACAATACATAAATAAATCTAGACATAAGAACACATCGTATTAGAATTCTCAAGCGCAGGACATTTCTTTTTTAAATTTTTAACCATTATATTCATAGTAAAATTATTCGTAGAAATCGAGGAACATTGAGAGTAAAATGCTCGTGGTTTACAAATGAGCACATTTCCTAGGCAGCCTACAGCATCCTCGATTAAAATTCTTTTATAAGAGAGAAAAATGTATCAGCTTGTGATGAAGTAAAACTCAGAGATCATAAAATGGGGGGAAAGTTTATTGAATTCGAATCGATTGGGCATTGTAATTCTTTTTTCTAATATTCTTTGCTGAAAACAAATGATTTGTAAATAAGATGATTAATTATTACAAATTATTCATACCGCTTTACGAAGTTAAATCACCCAGTCAACATTTAAGTATATTTCTCTAAAATTTTTAAATTAACAGAAAATAATAAAATAAAAGCAAATTTTTCGAAACATTCAGGATGCTTGATAAAATTTCAAGTAATATGAAATATCAGAATCTGTCGGGAAAAATGCATAAATAATAAATTTATTATGCATTGATTTATATTTCGACAAACTAACATAAAAGTGGATTAATTAGACACAAGAAACTTAAAATAATCATTATAATGTTTAAAAATAAATATCACAAGAATTAATTTCTTCTAGAGGCGGGACATAGAACGTCTGTTGATGAATAGATTGAGTCGCGACAGATTGAGCCCCTCTACACGGAGGTTTTCAGTGAAGTAGGTTTCGAATTCCCCTAACACATTGGCTATAAGTTCGTGGTCATGACCACTAGAATACTGTACCCACTTCTTAATATTTGCTTTACTATGTTTTGCCTGAAGGCCTATGGAGTCCACATTTTAGCCTACTTGTTGGGGCACTTTTCTTTTGAGATGGCCGTTGCTGACATCCGGATTCGAGTGTCTTTTCGAACTGCAGTGGAGATGCACCACACTGTTGGGTACTTTCCCTATTTTGGACATTCTCGTTTCCAGATTTGGGACTGTTTCTTTTCGGTCTTTGATTTTGTTGCTCCCATTTTGTTAATATATTAGTTTTGGGCTCTCAAGTCATTTAGCATTGTTTCCATCTTTTTACCTGTTCTCCATTCTTTCCCATACTTGAAGAGGGGTTCGAGCACCATTTTTAGGTTTATTATGGCTATCTCTCATTGTTTATTGTCTCGAATTTGGATTACTCTATCTCGATTGTAGACTATGCTCGAGTAATGGGTCTCTCTATTTTATTTATCTATGACCTTTCTATTGCTGAACCCATCGAGTTAATTTACCTTCTTTCTTACTATGATCTGCCTTTTCGGCTGTTGCGTTTTGTCTTCGGTAGCCTAGTGGTCACGATCTCAAACCCGTTGCCAGCGTGTTATGAGTTCGAATCTTAGTGAGACTGAAGAGAGTGAACCGAGAGAGAACACTGAAGTGTGATGCACGTTAAATATGTTGACCTCAAAATCCTACCATTGGCATGGTGTGGTAGTTTAGAGAGAGAGTGCTAGCTAAGGAGTCGTCGTCCTCTTCACTAAACTATGGTTCAGAATTACGAGGTTATTCTCCAATAGCCCTCGTGTTGCTTTATAGTGCGACGTTAAGATAACTTTCACTTTCTCCAGGAAGATATTAATCGATTATAAATACCAGATTTTTATTTTGACCACCAAGCTATTTTAGGGGCTTTTCTAGTAATCTCATTTAAGTAATAGGATCGTGTGTGGTTGGGTCCACTTGATTGCAAATTTTTTTTGTCGGCCCGTGTCTGAGACACGAGTTACTTTTTTTACCATAAATTTTTATTTATTTGTGAGCTTTGCTGCTGTCAGAGATTTTTTATATACTTATTGTTCAATTAAACAGCTTTATTATATTTTACTCTTTATTTTCTCACTTTAATTATATTTGGCTTAAAATAAATTTTAGACGCATACATTATTCCTTCCTATCCTGAACCTTTTTTAAGGACGCAGAGGATTTTATTGTTTGATTCAAACATCTGATTTCATTAAATAGCCACCTGTAAGCGATTAGGAACCGTGAACTATTTTCTGCTACCTTAATAATTGTAAATACTAGAGTCCTGCACATCCTCTTTCTACTTTATTTATACCTTTTAATGTAATATATACATATTCTGAATTTGTACCTTTGTCAGCTCTAGGCCCTATTTTTATAAAATTGATAAAAAAAAGTCTACCTACTTCAAAATATATATTAATAAATTAATTGAAAAAGTTGCCTAAGGTCTGTACAAGTTTACCGTTAAAGATAGTTATATGTGAGTAAGTGAGTGAGTATTAACGCCCCACTGTTCAGCTACACGAGGGCTTTTGGGGACCGTCCGCGTAATTTTGAACCAGGGTCAAGTGACGCGGACGACACTTGAGCTGGCACCCCTCTCCTAACTACCACACTGCGTCAACTGGAGGACGTTTGAGCTCTCGACAGATTTAACGTGCCTCGCTCCCCTACATGGCGGGTTGTCAGTGGTACTGGGATCGAATTCATGACATGCTAGCCACGATCCGATGCCTAGACCACTCGGCTACCGCAGCCTAAAGATAGTTATAAATTACCTGAAAAGGATGAAGGGAAATGAAACTACGGAAATTGAAATTTTGAAAAAAGCACCTGTGTATCGTCTTCTAATTGTATGCGTGTCATTTTTATTTTTAATAGATCTTAGTCAGACATTAATTTTCTGCTCCTATTATGGCTCAGTTTTCAAATGTTTAAACTTATACGAGGGTAACTCTGAAATTTTTAAGACATGCGCAGACGAGAAGTTACAAAAAAAAAAAAAAATAGCGGTTTTATTTTAAAATAAAAAGTATTTTTAACACAACGGAAGATTTTTCACTGCCTTGCTTCAAGTTGTTTAGCGTAGAATAAATTTTAAACAGAAGAAAAAATGGAACTGAAAGGAAAACATTATCGTGCTACGATTTTCTATGATTTTAAATTGGGGTTAAATCAAGACGAAGCCGCCCATCTGGTATAGTGGTCAGTGAAGCTGACTGCGGTGCCGTAGGGACTGGGTTCGAATCCCGGAGAAGGCATGGATGTTTGTGTTGAAATCCTTTCTTCTGTCTGTGTTGTATGCCCCCGTGTTATACATTGTGTGGTGCACGGGGTTTATAAATGTTAAAAAAAAATCAAGACGAATGCGTTCAACGGCCGCAGTTATCACTTGGTGATGAATTTCCATGTCGTGCTATTCAGATGGTTTAAAGAATTTCCGGATAACGTGCTTTCCATACAAAAAAGGATGATATAATCACTGTACCTACCAAATGATACACAGAAGAAACTTAACATTATTCATGAAGAATTACATATATGAAAAAAAGTAGTTTGCCGTTGGGTTCCCTATAACCTAACTGAGCATCAAAAGAAGGAGCCTGTCACAGAATCAGTAAAAACTCTCAACTTGCTAAATGAGGTTGGCCACCATATTATTTCTAAAATTTTAACGGGGGATGAAACATACATACTGTTTTTTCTGGCATTCCAACACGTCAAGAAAGCAAAGTATGGGTCTTTGAAAAGTATCACTCCGATAGGGGTGAAAAGTCAGCGAGCAATGAAAAAAGTAATGTATGTCGTTTTCTTCAGAGATTGAGGAAAATCCTCAAGAATTCTAAGGTCAGTCACAGCAAAGAGGTATACCACTCTATGTTTTCCAGAAATTATCCATGAAGTGAATGTTGGGTGACTAATGCTTCACCATGGCAATGCATCTTCTCATACAGCCAGATTAACAGTTGAGTTCCTTAAACGACAAGTAATATAAAACAAATTAAGTCAATTCCTACTTAGGTCAACAAAAAATTTTTTATTTTTAATTACTTTTTATAAAAAAAGTTACAATTTACATAACTATGTACATCCATATGACAGAATCACAATATTAAGTGACAAAATAGAAAGCGATTTTCCTTGCAATTTTCAATTTTGCTTTCTATATTGGGTGTTGGACTATTTTTTTATAGTTACTATTTATTCATTAATTAAATTTAATTATTCCAAATAAAATAGTATAGTAAAAAGAATCACATTTTCAGAATTTAGGCCCTCCCAGGTGGGATTCAAACGCATGACCTTTGGATTAGAAATCCAACGCGCTATCTATTGCGCTACAGGGACACAACGAACGACTTTCCTTTCTATATATGCTGCGGAACTATTATTTTTGTTTCTATTTATTCATGTTTTAATTTAATTAATTAATATTTGAAAAACTGTATTAACAGCAAGTGTCATCCACTACAAGTTTGAAGAAATATACTTGAACTTGAATGGATGAATAGAAAGTATTTTATTAACGATTGAAAATTTGAACATACACACGCAGACGCACACAAGGTATTATATATGTGTATAGAGAGAGAGTGAACTAATAGTAGGAATTGAAAAAATAAATGAAAGGGATAGAACATCCACCTTATTCTTCGGATGTAGCTATGTTTGTGCCTTTTGGTTATTTTTTAATCTAAAAAAGAACTTATGTAGACGTCATTTTCATTCAGAAATGCATTTTTAATCAATTCCAAGAAATGAATGGTTTGAGGCATTTATAATCTGTCGAAAGTTTGTCTAAGAAGTGCATTGATGCTGGAGGTGACGACTTTGAATACTCCTAAAGTTTTGTAAGTATTTTTCATTAAAAACCTAGGTGTATCTCAAAAATTTCAGAATGACCCTCTTAGGAATTTCTTATTGTTGCATATGAGATGAATTCTGTTTTTTTTTCACTTTAAAATAAATCTATAAGCGACAGATGCATCTCTTTTGACTTCTTATTTTCATGCAAACTGGAGTTGTGAAAAGATACTCATCTAATGGTAAAGCAGTTTATTCCATTGAAGTACCAATAACGTGGAAGTCAGCTAAGCAGAAAGACATTTCCATCAGTGGAAAGTTCATCATTTCGACGGAAGGCTTCAAAGAACTGATTTATCTTAAAAGATTCTTAAGTGTGAGTCGGATTTATTGAATAAATATTCAACAACCAAATTTTGTGATAACCAGGCCTTGAAGTAATTTGCTAAAAATTGTCAAGAAATTGTAAAAAGAAATGATATATACATTAAATTTTTCAGTTTATAAAGCAATGGTTAGGTTATAGGATGATTTTCTCTTGCAATCTGAATAAAATTGAGCAGATTTCTTGCGAAATTTTTTTTTATGATTTAAGTTTCGACATGTTTAAAAAACATTCATGTTCAGTCATGTGAACGATGGGACCGATTGTTGGAAGTGACACCATCAGATTTAATTTTGTATTTTTCTATTTGCATTCACAGAATCTGTATCTTTGGGTCACTAAATATCCACCGTGGAGGGGTTCTTTTGTGATCACCACACGTGCAATGATATCCGCACTCTAAAAATATTGCACAGTTTTGTCTTGGACATCCCGAGGACCCCCTACTCCGCCCACGAACCGGATGTAACTTGATGATAAAGACACCAACCTTATTATCCCGATGGCTTAAAGAGGGCAGAGAGAGAACGGGAGAAGGTCTGGAAACTCGCTGAGAATGGACGCAAACGTCTCCCTCACAAACAACATCATTTGAACTCTAATAATCTCTCTACCATAAGTTTAATAACTTCAATGTATATTCTGCAAATAATAGCTGTGACGTAAATAAACTAAATATTTAAATTAATCAATATCACGTTACCTCTATTTATCTCAAACGTCATAATATTATTATTCTTATTTTCCCGAGTGATGTCTGCGCACTTTAAAAAAACAATCTTGTTCAATGGAACAAGTAATATAAAGAAATTTAAAGTCAATTCCTACTTAGGTCATTAAAATTTTTTTTATTTTAGTTACTTTTTATTAAATAATTACAATCAATATAAATATGTATATACATATGACAGAATCACAATATTAAGTAGCAAAACACCTTTTAAATTAGTATTAAAACTGTTTAACCACATTAAATTTTTAATGACATTTTTTTAATAAATGTTGAACACATAATAGGCAAGAATTTATCTTAAAACCAGCGTAAATGCTGATGTCTATGACTGAAATATATCTCTTAAAATAAAATTAATTAATTTAACTTAGTTAATGAAATAATATTTGAAAAACTATATTAGCATCAAGTGTCATCCCCTACTAGTTAAAGAAAATTTATTTGAACTTGAGTGGATAAATAAAAAGTATTTTATTAAGGACTGAACAATTGAACAAGATATATAAATATATATAGGGAGTGTGAACTGATTGAAGGAGTTGAAAAAGTCAAGAAAAGAGAACTGGTGAAAACACTGTATTGATCCAATTCAAAGTATCACAAGTGCATGCGCATTACAGCATCGACATAATTTAACTCCTGCATACCAATACGTAACATTCATCAAAGGTACGAATAGGAGTATGAAAATAATATAGCAGGAGGGCATTTGCATGCATGAAGGAATGCATGAGTGCATTTTAGCGTCACACTATTCAGCTACACGAGGGCCTTGGGAAACGGATTTCGTAATTTTGAATGATCAAATGACGAGAACGAAACCTTAGCTTGCCCTACTCTCTTCTAGTTTCCACCCCACTCCAACTGGAGGACGTTTGAGCTTCGACAGATTTAACATGCATCACCCTCATCCTACACGGTGGCTCTTCAGTAGTACTAGGCTCGAACTCAGGACACGCCGGCCACGAGTCCGTTATGTTGTTGACCACTAGGCTATCGCTGCCCTGCACGACGTTTGCAGTCAGTTGTATTAACTTGGAAGATTAAGGACAAATGACAATTGGACAGATTTTTCCACAAACTCGCTTTGAAATTAACAAAGACAATTAAAGGCAACAAGCTTACATATTTATACGCAGATGGAAGAAAAATGTTGTATATATATATATATGTAAGGATAATTTTAAATTAGATCTAAAATTAAATTTCTAGACCACTTCTAACTTTTATGTTCCCGTTACATCTTCAAGTATTAAATTTATTATCCTGTTCGGGAATGAAAAACACATGGCCCTAAACAGAACTTTGTCTGTTCTGACCATTAATTTTTATTACCTAGTATGTCATGCTTAAACTTTTAAATATACCTCTTCAATAAGAAGCGTACTTGAAGAACATATGGCCTTTGAAGGGGTCGCCTATTCTGATATTTAAAACGTGTCCGTCTCTCTCTCTCTCTTAGCAATCAGATCCAAAATTGATTTCATGGAATAAAGACAGTTCAAAATACAATGTCTTGCTGTTCACTCGAAAAAACACACGACAGCAATATATATATATATAATATATATATATATAAATATATAATATATATATATATATATATAAAATATATATATATATATAATATATATATATATATAAATATATATATATATATATATATAAATATAATATATAATATATATTATATATATATAAAATATATATAATATATATATATATATATATAATATTATATATATATATATATATATATATATAATATATATATATATATATATAAAGATGTTTTCTAAGATATTCATTACTTCCCTTTCTCTTTTTAAAGTTATAGCAACTTTAATCATAATAAGATGAATCTGAGAAGGGATTTTAAAAATATGATTTCTTAAATTTTTTTCTTACTTTTTTTTTAACTACGAAACGGTTAATCATTGTATTACAATTATTCTCTCTGTTGGAATAATTTACATTAGTTTTACAAAAAACTGACCCAAAAACTAGAATCAAAGCTATGGAGTACTTTTGAGAAAATAAAGCACAGTCTCAGAACGTTAACAGACCATTTAAAACAAAGAACAATTAATTAAAAAGCTACACTCCTTTTCAGAAATATAAACAAAATTATTCATATTATTAATGAAAATAAGAACGTTAAATTTATACAAGCGATTTTTTCGAAAACAGAAAAAAAATAATGAAAGATTACAAAAAATGCTTTTGTTGATAATAAATAATTATAAAATTTCTTTAAGCAAAAACAAAGTAACAATCAACCTTTTCTTTTGTGTGTTTTTAGAAAAAAGGCCATTTCCTTTAGAAAATAATTGAATATGAGTGGAAAAGAAACAACGAATGTTTCGTTGTGGATTTTCATTGTTTTTAATTGCTAAATTAAATTAATCGGAATAAAACTTATATTTGTCTTTTAAATTAAAAATTACTTGTTATTCTTTCATTAGCTTCATCAACAAGTTAAAGTTTCTTTTTTCATCAGTTTCAAACATTCCCTAATTTAAAAAGGCACTACATATTTTCATGTAGCTAATGTTCTTCTTAAATGCTATTTTTCGTTTTTAAAGTTAAATAATTTTATCATATTAGAGACTAAAATTTTGTGTGATTACTCGTTTTATGTCATATTTCTACTAGAACAAAGTTCATTATCTGGAATTTGTAATTTGTAACTTTTCAGTATATCTAAAATATTATGTACATCTTAGTTCTTTGATCCAGGAAACTATTTAACTGTTTAAATGGACGAGATGTTAATAACCTAAGTAGAGAAATAACATATTTATTTAAGATTGTGTTCAAACATTAGATCTGGAGTACACTCGGCGCATGAAAGAGACCAAATTATGGAAAGCACTCGACCTGTTGGCTCTCTTTGCAATTTCCGAACTGATGCTGTTAACATTAAAATAAACGTGTGTTTGAACTCGATCTACCTCTCCTATACTTCGTTAAATTTAAAACATGTTTGCGCTAAGCAGAGAGATGGCAGTATTTCTCGCATTGGAGAAAAGCATACGCATTTTCCCTTTCCCCTCATCGTATTAAAATTAAAAATTACTTGAGGATGTACGAAAACTAACGAATTAATTTTAATTCCTGTTTCACAAGTCTAAATTATTTACCTATACCTTGTGTCTCTATTGGAGATGTTGACCATTATGTGTTTTGTGATTTTTAAACAAAAAGTTTTACTTAATGAAACCTATAGTAATTGCTAAATTCAGTCAGCTTTATAATTTATCAAATAATTCCATTACACATTATAAATTTTTACTTTTTATTGTTCACGCAGCAGAATATATTGCTATTAAAGGTAAATAGCCTTTTCCTATATTGTCGCTGTATTTTTAAATCTTGCTTTGATATTTTTAAAAAGTCAAATATAACTGTCCAATATTTGAAATACTTCCATTTTCTAGATTTATTTAATTTTTAAAAGTCAGCATCTTGCTTGCAGTATTCACTGTATGTAAAATCTTTAAAAATACTCCTACATTAAAACTTACACACGTCAAACGTTTTTTTTTTTGTTTTTTTTTAAACTTTGTTTACCACAGAAAATTTTCTATATTAAATTTTTAAATTCTTGATGGAAACTTTTATTGTAAGAATTTACTTTTTAGAATGTTTACTTATTTCCGAAAATTCACTTTATGATGGTTTTGAATTAAGTCTAAGGATGGAGACTTGTTTAATAAATTCAAGCCCTTTTGAGGTGTTATAAATTTACAACTATGCGGACTTTTGGGGACGGTCCGCGTAATTTTGAACCATGGTCAAGTGACGCGGACGACGCCTGAGCTGGCACCCCCTCTCCTAACTACCACACCACACCACACCAACGGGAGGACGTTTGAGCTCTCAACAGATTTAACGTGCATCGCGCCCCTACACGGTGGGTCTTCAGTGGTACTGGGATCTAACTCATGACACGCTAGCCATGATCCGATCCCTAGACCACTTGGCTACCGCAGCCAAACTTTCGTTGGGACTTGGCTCTCTAGAACAGGCGTTACGATAAAAGAAACTACAATTTTCTCACTATCAAAGTAAGAAATATTTTTCATCAACGTATAGGGTCTTATGGATGCTTGCTTCCTTTCACCAGTGCAATAAACAATAGATGAATCCTTTTTAAGTTCAGAATTTACCCATTAAATATGCATTGTGGAAAGTGGATTTGATTTTAATTCATGCTGTACTCTGAAGTCACTTGAAGGCTACTTGTGACGGACCTCGTAATTTTGAGCCCCGGATAAGTGAAAAAGAAAACTTGAGTAGGCACTCCCACTCCTAACTTACACCCCAAGCAAATAAGAGTACTTTGAGCCTCGACAGATTTAACGTACGCCCTCTATATAGAGGATTTTCAGTGGCCCTGGGACTCGAACCCACGATTCGACAACGGTGGAGTTGGATACCGTGACCCTTCGGTTACTGCGATTGCTTTCAGAAGTGGATGAGTGAGTGAGTGAATATTGATGTCGCACTGTTCAGCTACACGAGAGCTTTTACCGACGGACCTCGTCATTTTGAACCATGGTAAGGACGAGGGTGACACCAGAGATGACACCTCTCTCCTAACAACCACACCACACCGAGGGAGGATATTTGAGCTCTCGACAGATTTAACGTTCATAGCTCCCCTACACGTTGTTTTTTTACTGGTACTGGGCTCGAACTCCTGACATGTCAGCCACGATCTGATATCTTGATCACTAGGCTACAGCGGCCACTTTTCAGAAGTGGAATGGTATGTTGATGCATTAACATGCCAAAATATAGTTAATGGAAAGATTGTACCTAACAACACACAAAAAATGTTTACTTGCCACGAGGTTGGTAATTTTAGTTTCTTTTTAAAATATTCATAAACGTGCGTTATTTGGTTATAATGATTATATATTACTTTGTGTATTTTAAAAAAAAATTTTGAATGTAATTTTTAGCAATGAATATATGAAGCAAATGGTGGGATCTAGCAACCAATCCAATCTGCACAAGCTCTGCGCCAACGGATCTGGCAACAGCTGCCAGTAGTATTTTTTTTTCCTTAAGTCAAAGTACGGGAGCCACAGACTTCAATATTTTTCTCTAACAGAAAAGGATTATGCCTTTTAGGAAGTAAGTTCACTCTTATTTTTCTTTTTCTCTAAATAGTGCTATCGACTTTTGCATTTAATATGGTGAATAATGATAACGAATAAGATGTAGTAATACAAGACTAGGATATCATACAATTTCACCCCTTGAAAGAATTATGTTGAACTTTGATTCAGCTAGAGGGTCATTGTCTCGGGAATTTCTACTGAAGTAATCACATCTTGTATTTTATCTTCATTAGTTTCTGGTTGCAGGTACAGCAAGAAGCAAAATTTTTAACACTATAAAACATTGAAAAAGGAATTTTAGCTAGGTAGAAAACTCGGGATCGTCTGGTAACGTACACTGATTTCCTATTTTTTACTGGTCAATAAAAATATCCTTCTAATTTATTGCATTCAGAGCAAGAATTGGACGCAGGAGAGAACTCATCCCATGCTTGGAATGCTACGGTTAAAAAAAAAACATACCTACGACCATTCAGCAAATACTATCATTACAGATAAGGTTGATGTGTTAGTACTACGGTTAAAATGGAAAGTTTCGCGTATTTTCTGTAAATAAAAACTTGAGCATTGGTGACACACAGTTGGGAAAATATGGGTTTAGATAAATTCGCAAATCATGCTCCATATAAACGCCTATCATTGAGTTAGAAATGAATTTTATTTTAATAAACTATAGGTGAGACAACGGCGTATAGGAGTGAATATCAAAACATAGCTGGCGTGTGCTGCTATCATTCTAAATTTCTTACACTAGAGTTTAGCTCTTGTTCATCTGCATTAAAATTAAATGGCCCAACTAGATTTATTAAATAGTTTCAGCGACTAAATTTAAACTGAATTCATGTATCTTAATTTATTAGTTAGATATTAATTATTGGTCGCGTTTTACTGTCGTGAGTATTGGGTAAGTTATATAAAATTACAGTAGTTAATAAGACTATACATTGCATATTACTCGCCAATTATTCCAAGCTGATAAACTCGTTTCCTAACTCTACTTGCAAGGTCAGCTCTACTTCACAGGGTTTTTAAAATCAAGTGACGAGGACGATATCTTGGCTGTTATCCCACTTGCTAAACTTCCGCACCATGCCAAACGGGAGGACTTGGAGCCTCGACAGATTTTACAAACATGAGGTTCCTTGCACGGTCGATCCTTAGTTAAAGCAATAATAACCATGCATGTTTCTGACCTCGCGTTCACAAGCTACTACGAACCCCTTGGCTACTATGACCGCGAAGTTACGAGGTAACATCAACAACCTTTTTAAAATCATTTAAATGTGTTTCGTGCAGAAGACGCATGCACACAAAAATTTACGTTAGTAGACAAGTAGCAAGGCCACTCCTCAGCTTAAGAGTATGAGGAAATGTTCACTTCTCTTCGTCACAGAGAAGTGAACATTTCTTCGTCCAATATTTGCTCCCTTTCCTGTCCATAAGGACTCGCCGAATTAAACCAGGAAATTTTAGTAACAATCGCTTTTTTCGAAAGTTTAAAATTGATTTTATATTCATTTTGAATCCAAATCATTAGACTCTGAAGCAATGTCATCTACTGGCAAATAAATCCTTGCGTTAAGATTCTACAACATATTTTCCCACAAAACTATGCTTGTTGGTAAATGTAGATTTTTTTAGCTTCAGTTAGGATACAGCTGGATGTGGTGGATACAGACGAGTGGTCAAGGTAAGACTCGTGGCTGGCGTGTCAGCAGTTTGAGCCTATTACCACCGAAGACCTGTCGTGTAGAGGGGATGCACATTAAATATGTCGAGGATCAAGCGTCATGTTGATGTGGAAGTTAGGAGAAGGGTGCCAGCTCGGGTGTCGTCTTCGCCACTTGTTCGACATTCAAAATGACGAGGTGCGCCACCAAAAGCCCTAGAGTAACGAAAAAATTCACTCACAATGTATACAGTTAAGGAATTATAATAAAATGCGTAGGTAAAGTACAATAAGTGGTTCAAGCCATGACTCTGTAAAATCTCGGGTAAATTTTGTAAAATAAGTTTTAATTTAGGATATTATAACTAATGAGAACTAAATTGTCTGCCTCTCTTCAGAAAAAAATTTATCTTACAAAAAAGCGTTAGTCTTGACTTCAACTCTTCCAGAATCTAAAAGATTTGGGGCTTAAAAGTACTATTGGCACGTCAAATGGAATCCCTTTACTGCCTTAAGGTAGAGGATCGCTGTATATGTCAACGGAAACGGGTCGATCACAAGCTGATGGTGTTGGACTTCTTAACGACTCTCGCAGTAAGCTACAACGACTTTGGAATCGGTTCGGATGTAAAAATTCGGGCTCAAGGTTTTTCAGGCTACTAGAGTGATGCTATACTTCAAGACCGATTATCTTTCAGTATACAGGATGCAAAGAAGGACGCGATGAAAGTACTATAAAGATCGGTAAGAAAATTTGATTACTTTGTATTAGATGAATGCAGATTTTAAAGGGGTTCACCCATGTGACGGCCTATTTTTTAAGCATTTTTAGAGAATTGTTTTTGACGACCGGTAAATAGATAGAACTTTAAGTTTTTTATCATTTATTTATATGAATTTTAAGAGTATGATATAAAAATGCTTAGCCAAATATATCCAATAGAACGGAAGTGATAGCGCTTTGAACTCACCCACCTCGAAAATATGGACGCTGACTTCCTCTACAATTCCGGCTGATTGGCTTATCTGAAATTAAAAAAAATTAACCGCATTCTAATCTATAGGCTTAAATGAACAGAATGGACTACACTCGATTTAAAACAGCAAAAATCGGATTTTTGGTAGACCTCTGAAGAAAGTTTCGATCTTCATGAGTTGTTTTTGTTATGAAATATATTTGAATTTTGTAATGATCGTAGTCCATTTGGTGCGTACATACAGTGGACCACAAGAGTATTCGTACATTTGCGATTTCCAGCAAAATTTGATGTTTTCGACTAATAAAAATTAATATATCGGAACAGTAATTTTTTTTATCTTCAACTAATTCTTAACATACTCAATTTTTAAAACATAATGGTAACTATTATTTAAAAAAAATTAAAAAATTATGCTACAAAAGTCTTTGTACACTTCAAAAAAAAAGTATCAACATGGCTTTGAATATTGTATTTGTTTTTTTTTATTTAGTATACCTTTTATCGTTCTCAACTTTTAAACATATTGGTCCAGATTTTATCAGTTTTTTGTAATTTCAGCATCTGTATTCCACCATTCTTCTGTAATCATTGTTTATACTTCCCATTGGGCTTTATACGCCCGGTTTTCTTTTTATAAAATTAAATTATCAAATTTGCTCTAACCTTAAATCGGGTGATTTAGTAAGAGTTTTTAGATTTTCGGGAAGTTACAGCTACACCAGCTGTGTATATTGAAAGCAGTGCGCTTGACGTCATTACCGTGTTAAAAAATGAAGTCGTCTTCGATATCCAAATTTTGGGCGAATAATTTTAAATTGCTCTTTAAAATATTTAAATAGAGCTCATGATTCACATTATCAAATTACTTAATCCTGAAGCCGATTCACACCCCCACACAAGAACACCTCCATCTCCTTGCCTCGCTGTTCCAACTAGATTCTTGGGATTACATTACAGAAAATTGAACATTAACAGAAAATTGATTGGGATGACAGAAAATCCAACATCTTTGGCTACGACGGGTGTATAATAGTTTGTTAATGAAAAAATGAACTTAATCCAAAGAATTTATGTGGAACAAGAACACTCTCCACCCCACTGCTTCAACATGGATTTTTTGATAATGTGAATCATGAGCTCTATTTAAAAATTTTAAAGAGAAATTTTAAATTATCTACCCAAAATTTGGATATTAGACATTTTTTTAACGCGGTAATGACGTCAAGCGTACTGCTCTCGATGTACACCGCTGGTGTCTCTATAACTGTCCCGAAATTCTGAAAATGCCTCCTAAATCACCTGAATTAGTAGAATCTTAAATTAGAACATATTTGGTGATAATTTAATTTTATAAAGAGAAAACAGGGCATATAAAAACATGTGAAGTATAAACAATGATTACAGAGGAATGGGGAATATCGATGCTAAAATTACAAAAAACTAAATCTATACCAAGATGCTCAAAAGTTAAGAACGATAAAATATATCCTCTAAGTGAGAAAAGAAATACAATACTTAAAGCTATGTTTAGATTTTTTTGAAGTGTACGAAGACTTTTTTGTGGCGTAATTTTTTAGTAGATTTTTTATTTTTAATTTTTCAAAATAATAGTTACATTACGTTATAAAAATTGATTACGTTATTCCATTAAGAACGAGTTGCAGATATCATAAATTACTATTCCGATTTTTTAATTTTTAACATGAAATTTTATAAGTGACATGAGTGAAAACATGAAATTTTATAAGAAATTGCAGGACACACTCTTGTGGTCCACTGTATGTGCCGAGTGAACCCTATAAATTTGAAGTAATTCGGTCAAACCGTTCTTGAGATAAGATGGACGAAAGTTTGAAAAACAGTTTTAAGGAAAACACGTTTGAAGTTTCGTGTCCGATTAAAATAATGAAAATCTTAACTTACCCTGAATCGTCAATGTCTAGTGGCGTAGACTAAAAGATATTCGACGAAATATTCAATAACTATTGATATTTCCTTTAAAACTTGCCTATACTTGTGTGAACGTATATTTGTATAGAAAGGTATCTCGGGTGTCAAGCCGACTGTACACAATAGGCCCAGCTTTAAGCTGTCAACTCAGCACTCCGAATAGCTGCTCTTCTAACACTTGCTTCTTTATAACGACTACGAATTTTAAAATCACTTTACCCTTTATTCTAGACATATTAAGGAAGCAATTTATGGAAATTTTTTTTAACCCATTACATGGATGAACCCCTTTAATTTAGAAAGATTCTCGTCTGTTGATCTAGAACATAGGTTCCCAAACTTTTTTGAACTAGCGCCTAGTAAATATTTCGATACAGAATCCTCCCACTCTAGAGAAATACGAGTGTACATGTAATATATGGTGAAAACAAGAGTTAAATTTTAAAGAAAGAATATTCTATTGCTAATGGAAAATTTAATTTTTTCTAAAGCCTCAATTTTTTTACTTGGAAATCTGAAATAGCTATTGCCACAAATATATTTAAATGCGTAATATTATATATTTTAGTCATAGATAGGATATTGTTGGAATTGAAACGCTACTGAATTTCTCCTTCATTTAAGAGTGGAATAAAAGTTTTAATTTACCGTTATAAAGACATGCAGGGGTTTTGATGGTACGAAGTAATTCGTAATAAACTATTGCTTTCAAAATAAACATAAATTGACAGTTTCAGCCTTTAAGGAATCCAACTTTAATTCCTGGTTAGCATATTTAATTATGTTTCTTGTTTAATATACGCAATGAAATGGAGTGGATGAAACAATTTTCCTATTGCTCATAGACGTGTACTACAGAAATTGAAATGCACTATATCGTTCAATTTAATGTAGGTCTGAACGTAATCTAATCTAAGTTTTTCAACCACTTCCTGAACTACCGAAATAGGTGAATTTTCGTACATGTGATAGAAATGATTTAAATACATACAAGCAATGTAAGGTAAACAGTATTAAAGTTTACTTTTGTTCGTACATAATCGGCGTGTTTTTTATCTTTTTTTAAAAACAGATTATATTTGGTTAATTTGACCAAGCCCCTCCACGCCATCTCAACGCCTCTTAATTTTCCCTGGGTCTTTTACTGTCCCCCTGAAAGCCTCAAACGCCCCCGAAGGGGCGTTATCTCCCACGTTGTGAATCTATGATCTAGAGGTTGCAAAGAATCCCTTATGCACCAGCATTCCTGAACGACACGTCAGAAGCAAATGGAGGAATGGCGATATAAGGGCCAGACTGCGAGGTGCACTTTGTGTGGTAACTATTTTTAAATTTGCTGTTTAATGTATAAATCTCTAACTTTGTTAAAAATAATATTAATAATTGTTAATGTAGTTTTTAAAATTCCTTTAATTTAGCCACCTTATTTGAAAAGTTAGTTTAAAAAATGCTTAATTCTTGTGAAACTGTGCAATAAAGTTTAACTTTGATTTCATTATAAAATTATAACTTTGAAAATCTAATTTCTTGCCTCCTTAGGAGGGGGCTAAGTAGGCTCGTAACAAACGTTCCAGATAAAGGTTTTGAAATTTTTACAAGAAACTCTCATTTTTAAAATTTGGTTACGAAATGTGCCGGAATAAACCGAAACACACATTTTCTAAATTAGTTGCATCTCTAAATTTTGGCATGTTGAGTAACTTTACACATGACAATAAAATTGTATAACGAAATCAGTTTTCCGTAGATTTATTTATATTCAAATTTTGTTAATTTGGAATTTAAGTGCTTGAAGTGTGACCAAATATTTTGCATGTAGTTAAGAAACTACATTTTTTATTTTGTAATTCTTACGTATTTTAAAAACGGCATAACAAGCATGAGAGTTTCTTATGAGAAAAAAATATGTGCATTGTCGTACTAACAACTTTCAATCACGCTTTGTACGGAATAATTAAGCCATGTACCTGGGACGAAAAAAATCAGTCTTGGATTCACATTTGTTTCACATTTGAAATTCATACGACGATTCGTTCAACGACATAAAATTTGCATTTAATCAAAGTTATAAATTTAAAGCAATGAAAAGGGATCGACTTGATAAGGCCAAAATACTTTTATTTTTTAACAATAGTATCTAAGAATCCAAGGTAATAAAATTGATTTCTCCGGTGTTCATTAATCAATCGTTACATAAAGGTAGCTTAAAAATGTATCTAAAATGTATTTTTATCTAAAATAGACTATGTACTATTTTATTAAATAACTTAGCAAAATGAAATTATGAAAAATACTATTCTCTAAAAAATAAATTAATTCAAATAAATTTTCTCTAAATAATGAGAATTCTTACCGTTAGCAATTGAAACGATTGCTTGTTTTTGGACGTTTGAATTTTTGCTTACAAAATATTTTATTATAAACAAAACCAAAAAATATGGAAGGAATAGCTTAGAAATTTGTTTATTCACGGAAAAACTTTGAAAAAGAAAATACTATCTGAAAAACATTTTAGCATTTTATTTTTATTTCACTGTTTTTCAATAGATCATTTTTAAGAACAAACTCTCATTTGTAAGGTGTTTTAAAAAAACTAAGCTCATATTTATTGTATGCGTATACTTTGCTTGTGTATCTCTCTTACCTCTTATATTTTCGCCCTTTTTCTTGAACTGTTTTATGTCCAATACCCTTTTTATATTATATCTTTATTTTTGTGCAATTTACCTAATTGTATTTGGTCTTGTACACTATCTGGCCAAAAGTATCTGGATACCCCTTAAAAAAGTGTTTCTGGCGAGTGACGCAATTTGATACGTAATTGAAAGCTATAAAAGTATTGGTAGTGGTTTGCCAGATTGTATTTATGAGTTTGTGAGGCAATGAGTAAGTCAAAGGAGCTTAGTGAGTTTGATCGTGGCAGTATAGTGGGATGCCACCTTTGTGGGAAATAAGTTCGTGAGATTGTATACATTCTACAGAAGCCTAAATCCACTGTGAGTGATGTAATTGTGAAATGGAAACGTCGAGGCAGAGTGAAACGGCAGAATGACGAACCGGTAGGCCAAAAATACTTGGCGAACGCACCGCAAAACTCTGAAAAGGGTTGCAAAACAAAATCGCAAGTCCTCGTTGGTGGAAATTTCTCAGGAGTTCCAAAGTTCATCAGAAACTAGTGTTAGCGGCAGGACTGTCCGTCAAGAGTTAAAAAACTTGGGATTCCATGATCATGCAGCCGCTCACAAGCCAAACATCACTCCACAGAATGCGAAGCATCGATTGCAATGGTGTAGAGCTCACCGTCATTGGACTGTGGACATGTGGAAAACTGTTCTTTGGAGTGATGAATCTCGCTTTACAGTTTGGCAGTCGGATGGACGCGTCTGGGTTTGGCGGATGCCCGGCGAACGTTTCTTTAGTGACTGTATTGTGCCGACTGTTAAGTTTGGTGGGGGAAGCATAATGGTGTGGGGGTGTTACTTGTGGTTTGGCCTGAGTCCGTTAGTTCCTGTGATTGGAAACATGAACTCTGAGATGTATGTAGACATTCTGGACAATGATGCACTTCCAACTCTATGGCAATATTTCGGGGAAGGCCCATTTCTCTTCCAGCAGGATAACTGCTCCATTCACACATCGAGGCTTACACAGACGTAGTTGGACGAAATGTGTGTTCAATAACTGGACTGGCCTTCTCAGAGCCCCGATCTACATCCCATAGAACATCTTTGAGACGAATTAGAGAGCAGATTACGTAGCCAGCCAAGTCGACCATCCTCACTGCAAGCACTCACTTCAGCTGTGATGAACGCCTGGAAGGCAATTCCTATGGTCACCTATCAAAAATTGGTGGAAAGCGTTCCCAAACGTGTGCAGGCTGTCATCCCTGCAAAAGGGGGGGCAACATCATATTAATATGTGCCTCAGGACGCTCTAAATACATACCACTTGGTGTCCAGATAATTTTGCCAGAAAGTGTATTAGCCCTAGATTCCTTATGGGTTCAGGGACTTACAATTGTAAAAATTAGACCGTGATCATTCTTCTGTATAAACTTGTCTGTTTTTGTATTTTATGACCTAAATAACGGATTTAAAAATTATTTCAGCTTGATGTTGGTTTTCGCTGATATGCATGCTGCTGCCTTTTTTACTGCCATTGCTGCTGCCACCGTCCTGTTGGTGTTGCCCTTACCTTCACATGGCTGTCAACCCGTGTGTCAATTTCCTGCTGCGAACTAGCTCTGTGTGACCAGGGGTCGTGGTGCTAGCTTTTTCTCTACGTAAGTTATTTTTTTTCCTCTTCTTGGTACCTGTGCTTTTTGGGGATCTATTCTGATCAACTCTTGTAGTAGTGCTTGCTGCTCTATTAGGTATCCTGGATCCACCCCACCCCCCCTGGCAATTTTATTTTTCCGAGACTCCGGCCAGTTTTTTTTTTGCTTTATTTCCACATTTTGTTTCTTTTGTTTACTCTTTGACCTTAACTTATTAGCGGAGTAGATTTTTAATCATCTGTTTCAACTCCCTACATTATTCATTACCCAATTTTCAATCACAATTTTTAACGCCCCCTCCTTATACAATAATGTACTTTGACGTTAAAGCTACAACACGATCTTAATTACGAACCGTACAAATGAACAAGATACGTATTAAATTATGTATATGTTACTTTAAAGTAATATATATATTAAGTATTTTACTTTTAAGTAATAGGAAAATTATGTTTTTCTTTCTCTAATTTTTAAGTTGGAACAGATTGCAAAATGATATTTAAGATTTATTTCCTCCATCATCCATTTCTAAAAGTACAAATGTCATTAGAAAAATAGCCTAATCCTGCCATACTCAGCCTGTGGCCTGCTCATAACCCACTACTCGGAGAAATTCATTTGTTTATGAAAATTGGGGGGGGGGGGAATTCTTTGTTAAAAAATCGAATATATAAATTTTGCTATTGATGTCGTATGGGTGCGAATTCATATTTTTTGTTATAAATTATTTATTGATATTGAGTAGCGACCATTTTTTATCAGTTGAAATAGTTTTTAATTATGTTTCATGTCGTGCAAGTGAAAAATATTCGAAGAAAATGGATTGTTTCAAGACAATTGGAAAAATTGACTATTTTGTAGTAAAAAAACAAGCATGGTTCAGTAATTGTTGGATTTGTTACGAAAGTGTATTTACAAAATACCAATAACTAGGAATCGGTCAATGACACTTTTCCTCGAAGATCTCTTTCAAGAGATGGTAAATAGGTTTTGTTGAATAATCTTTACAACAGCAAATATATTTGTCAGTGGTAATGTCTCAGCGGTAACAAAGGCACCCTATGAAATTTATTACATCATTGGTTATCATACGAAATCGTTTACTGATGCAAAAATTATGAAAGAATAGTCTTAAATACTTCCAATTTGGAAAAATTCTGTGACAAAAAAATAAGAGTTAATATTTTGATTATTGTCACGTTTTAAATTTTCTGTTATCTTGATATCTTAAGGCAACCCCCTCCCCCATTAATCCTCATGCTGCGGCTCGCGTGAAATAGCTAACATATGTATGCAGCCCGGCAGAAAAAGGTTGAGTACTCCTGGTCTAGTCCGTTGCTCTATCATCTGGCATTTTCGCGAACGTTTGCGCAACCTATTTGACGTCTGCGCAAAACATGTAAAAATGCTGTACCTCGTACAATTCCAGTCAATTTTAGTTTAGTGGATACTTTTATAGCTGCAGAATCTCTCTTGAATGTGCATTTTATAATTTGCGCACGCTTGCATTAGTTGTAATTCACAGTATTAAGTATTTACGACTGTAGATTAAAACAAAATAATGCATACACTTTTAAGTCAAGCGAACACTGAACGGTAAAAAAAGTATCAACAAGTACACCGACGAGCATGGCTCCGAAAATTAAATTAAGGAAATATTCTGAAGAATACTTAAATTTTGGATTTACCATTACAGAAGTAAATGGAAAGAACAAAAAGTCCATGCGTGTTATGTGTGAAAACTTACAAATCTGAAGAACACGTGGAAGTTGTTTTTAAAACCATTGAAAATCATTTAGCCATGATGGCAAAGAATTTTAAAAAGTATTTTCTTGCTGAGGCCAACTTGACAGCAAGTTGAGTGGCTTAGGGATCCATTTCAAAATACTTCAGAAGGGCTGTCAGTTGCCGAAAAAGAATTAGCGAAATTGAGTCATTTTTTATATAAATCGCTCTTTGAATTTTTGTCAGAAGTGGATGATTAATTTTCTACAGTGAAAACAAAAGCATTTCATATACTATATTACCCCATTTTCAACAACCTATCTTTGTGAAACCGGATTTTCTGCGGTGGCTTCTTTGAAGACCAAACATACACTCAAGAGCCAAAACATTATGACCACCCCTACATTTTGCAATGAACTCGCCTGGATGACGTGGAAGGCACGTGATCAGGTGGAAGTGGTATTTAACTGCAGCTGGAGAGTCTGAAGAATCATTCTTTCACTTACTTCTGTGGGTGATGGGAAAGGCTGCGGATCTGAGCGACTTTGATAGAGGGTAGATTGTAATGGCTCGAAGGCTCGGGGCAAGTATTTCCGAACCTGCATGACTCATGGGTTGTTCATGATCTATAGTTGTTAGTACTTATGCAAAGTGGATGAATGACGGGGAAACCAGCAGTGGACGACATGGTGTTAGACGTCCACACGCTATCAAAGAAAAAGTCGTCGGAGACCGTCTCGCATGGTGAAGCAAAACCGGAGCCAGACAGTGGCTCCGCTGACAGCCCAATACAATGCAGGGCCAAATAGAATAGTATCGAAGCATACTGTTCAGCGGACAGTGTTGAATATGGGGCTACGAAGCAAATCTCCCACTCGTGTGCCTTTGCTGACCAAGCGTCAACATCAACTGCACCTGCGCTGGGCCCGGGAACATCGCGACTGGTCTATGGATTAGTGGGAGAGAGTTGCCTGGTCAGATGAATCACGGTTCGGGTCATTCATCACCCCTATAGCCGTGTCAGGATGCACAGTCTTCCAGGCGAACAGTTGCTCCCTCAATGTACAGTAGGTCATACGCAGGCCGGTGGTGGCGTTATTATGCTTTGGGGACGTTCTCTTGGGCGTCTCTGGGACCCGTGGTTGTGGTAGAGCAGACCATAAATGCTACAGGGTATCTGATCATCATTACGGACCAGTTGCACCCTTACATGGTCTCTGTTTTTCCAACTGAAAATGGAATGTTTGAACAGGACAACGCCCCGTTTCACAAGACTAAAACTGTATTGGAGTGGTTCCAGGAACATGATATTGGATTCCAGTTAATGTCCTGGCCCCCTAACTCACCGGATCTCAATGCGATAGAATACATTTGGGATGTCATGGGATGGCAGCTCAGAGTTTAAAGACCACCCATTCGCAATATCTCGGATTTGCGTGACGGTTGCTTAAACATCTGGTACAATCTGTCTCCGGCCATCTACCAAGGACTGGTGGCATCCATGCCAAGGCGGGTAGAAGCAGTGTTGCGCGCTAAAGGTAGGCCAACTCTTTATTGGCAGGTGGTCATAATGTTTTGGCTCTTGAGTGTAGATCTCGGTTAAACATAGAAAATTAACTCAAAGTGTCAATTTCCAATATTAAGCCATCGTTTGAAAAACTTTGCTCTGCAAGACAAGCCCATGGAAGTCACTAAAAATTATTAAATTTGTTCTTAATTTATTATTAATAAATTAGTTATAAAATACATCGCGCAGTACTGAAACATTGAAAGTATACTGGCTAAAATACCCTCTTTGCACGAGTTCATTTTTAAAAAATCTATTATTCATGACATAATAGCTGAATTGCAAGGAGAGTAATACCAAGTGCACGATAATGTATACAAAAGTGTAAAATGGTTTTTTAAAAATGAACTGTAATTTTAAGTCTCACAAAATTAGTCTTTAGAAATAACTTTAAGTAATGAAACAGAATATAAAATTCTGATGGAGATGGATATTTTAAATATTTAAAGCGAGAAGACTTGAAAATGTCTTTATCCGGGAGCACAGGTGAGCACTCAATACTATCATTAATGGTCGTGCGGGGTGACTCGGTCACCCAATCCATTCTTAGAAATATTTTTAGTGTATACGATAAAAATCATAATTCCAATGAATAATTTAATTAGTAGAAAGTATACTTGCCTACTTTCAAGGACTTTTCAATTTTCCTTTGATAAATTGAGAAAAAATCCAATAAAACTGAATTTAAATGATTCAAATGTACATGGCCTTAATGAAGGACACAAGTCACACACTTTTCACTAATATTACAAGAATGTTGTATGCAGGCAAAACTGTCATATTTTCAAGTTATTGTAGTGTTACTGTCCTTAGATCGACAAATAACATGTTGAAATTTTTTTGCTTGTCTTTTTGACGGGGCACAGCGTGTCTTGTGGTACACTTATGGCTTTATATTTTAGTTGAAGTTCTTTGGAAGCATTTGAAAATTTTCCTTTCGTTTCATATTCACCGCTTTTCTAAAATTAACTTTCGCTATCATGAATAATATGCATTTATTCAGCAGGTTCTTCTTTTACTCTATAGGGGGTGAAAAGTGAATTAAGTGTTCCTTTCCTTCTTGCAGCATTTCAATAATAATATTGGTGATGAATTTTTTATCTTCCTAAACTTTTTGATTCTGGGTTATGTTTTTTCTCAGAGTCGTATTTTAACTTTAAAAAGAAACGTAATAAAAACTCTCATTGTGGGATTACATCAATTCAATGCTTTTTATTTAGTTATAGGATCAAAGATTGAAGCTTTTATTTTTGATGACGTAATATCGCCAGATATATAAAATATATCAGTGTGAATGTGTATTTTTTATGACGTAAAGTACCTTATTTTACTTCATTCCAGTTACTTTTAAAATCTTTTTTTCTATGTGCGCGTCCCCACTTGTAGTGTTATCACGCTCCTACAGGTGGACGTGATAACACTACAGTTTAAGAAACGCTGGTCTAATCAGTTCGCTTACGGTTCCAGGAACAGAGGTCAACGGGGGAGCTATTATACACTAATATTGATACATGAGAGATGCCTCTATTTTGGCATTCATCCGATTAGGATAAAGATTATTTGAGTTACAAAGATGCAGTGACAATTGCAGCATCAAACAATGCATCGTTATTTGAAGGGTAGCTTGCAGGTTAAAATTACTATTGTTATTAAAATTATTGTAATTAAAGTTATTAAAAGGTAGATTAAAATTTGGACTATTGCTATTCCTATTTTTGGGGGATATTGAAATTCTTGACTTCGGTTTGTGCTGAAAACCCAGGTTTATGTGGCGTCATCTGGAGATTTCTATAATTGGAAGTTTCGGAAGTAACTTGAGCATAGGATATGTTAGTCCTAACTAGATTATTATATATATTGGTATAGGATTTTCTATTTTTAGCGGGGGGCTTAGGGAAGCAAGAATATCTTTTGTAGTTTGCCATGTGCCCGTGCACCTGGCACTTTATGAGAAAAGCTGTTTCCAACCTTTGTTTAATGGGTCAATTCTGGGTGAGATGAGCTTAACCACACTTTAAACAGCAGGAATTTAAATGGCAGTTATCAGAGCTGAGGTTGAAGTTATAACAGGTGTAATACTGAGTTACATTCTTTCTTCATAACCCTCAATCCTGATGCTCAAGTAGCTTAAAGTTTTTCGGTCAAATTTATTTTTAAATTATCTATGTTTCTAGACATGGTTAAATAATAAAATGATAGGGAGAGGGCGTTTTCTTTACAGCTAATCAAGTTGGTTGACGTTTTCGGTTGGTTGACGTTGAGCCTAATTCTTATATATTCGATAATTGCATTACGGGAGAGTCTATTTTATTACTACCATGATCGGCCTTTTCATTTTTGGTTGAATTACGTAATATTCGTACTCTAATTTTTTAAGAAGACGAGTTAATGCTTGATACTGCCAACTATCAATAGCGTAGAGCATAAAAATCTCCCGTTAATAGAGATCTGAGCTTGGGGAATTACTTGGTGATGATCTGCATATGATTTCGGCAAGTATATAAGTTACTTTCAACATTAGGGGAGGGGAAGAAAGCTTTGTGCTGCCCTCCGAGAGGCGTAAGTTCATACACCCTTATTCCATGGGGTTATTCTAGGAGTCGGAATCATTTTTCTAAGCGCCAGAGCCTGGATTTTCAATATATCTATTTACAGGTAATGCATATTTGTTAGGCGAGATTGGAATCTCGGTATCTGTTGGCAAGTCCAAAATTAATCGTCGAGCAGTTTCCTTAAGGGAGGATACTCAAAGTTCAAGTCGTCTTTTCCTTCATTAGAAGTTTTAGATTTAATATTAATATTAGAAGTTTGTGGAGAGATTTCCTGAGTGAATTGGTGCTTTTCATGATGGGGACAGCCGGGGGTTGTATAAGGAGGAAAAGCAAAGGTTATGTCACTTACCACAATCGCCATGGTCTCTTCGATTTCATGAAGTTCTGCTAAGGCTCGTGCATAGAAAGGCTCTTCTGGGTATTGGTACGACATGTTTCGGAGGGCTTCGACGTAGGTCTGCTTGCTGTACCTAAAGATTTCCTTCTCGGCCAGTTGCGCCCTGTTGAACTTGAGTTGCTCGCAAGTTGAGAGCTGGAGTGGTGGAGATAGTCCCGAGTTCCATATCCATGGGTCCGATGTCATATCAGTCCACGAGAGAGGAAAAAGTTGAGTGTTTTAACTAAAAATCCCTGAAAAGGCTGTAAAAATCTGTTGCTTTTATCAAAGGGGGTTAAGGCTGAGAGGTGCTGCCAAGGCAACAAAGCTCTGATCAATTGTGAGCGAGATATTTTGCTGTTCAGCGTCTGAGTGGTGACCGGTTAATCTTATAAAGAAAACTATCAGTTTTGATGCGTTTTAGGAATAAGTTCCTCCTTTTCGCGACAAATAACAAAAGCAATGTTAATACTGAACTTCCCCCTTTTCTTACGTCACTCAAAACTACCCCTTCCGTCTTCCAAACAGAAAGCTAACGCGAAATGAACGACCTTGACGCAATTGAGAAAATGGCGCAATTAATTTCAAAAAATTAAATTAATTTTTAAGTGGAAGTTTACAAATTTCACTCATTGACAACTTCCAACAGTAACTTTAAACGAAAAATGTAAGAAAAATACTCCATTAGTGAATACTCGCAAAAAGGGTATTGGACAAAAAACGCAACTTTTAAAATCTGGAACTTTTTAGCAGTTTTTTCACTCACGGACAGATCACGGATAATATTGTGGGACAAACGGAAAAAGGTTTAATGATTATCTTCATAAATGACTAGGTCAAGGGTGTGAAACTCCAAGTCTGACTTGGGTCAAACAAACAAGGTTTAACTTAAGTTGAGACGCCAAAAAAACATTATTTATGGAAGCGTAACTTTATTTAGAATAATACGTTATAACAAACATAAATAAAAGAACGAGAAAATTTTTAAGTTTACGACCTGATATGTCTTCTCTGCTACTGTCTTGCCTATTTCGGGAGAAATTCTGATGTTTTATTATGCCGATATACTGACCGAACCACAAAAATGTTCGTTTTGGGCCGCATAAGGCCCGCGGGCCACGAGTTGTAAACCCCTGGACTAAGTTATTAAATGTTTATTTAAAATGTTGAGTATTTTTTAAAATCGTTAAGTTTTCAGCACTATTTCTTAAATGACTGATTCAAAAACAGCCAAGCATGATTTTTAGTGCAGAAAGTTTATTCATTACGACGATCAAAAATCAATACGCAATGATTTAGAAATCATTTTTATAGAAACTGATCAATTTTGACTCGATTTAAAAAAAATCGTAACAAACTGGAAAAAAAATTTTTGTAAAAAAAAAATTACACCATATCGTGACGAAATAAATGATCTTTCCGATTCTGTAATTATTTTTTCTGATTTTGATAGAAACAATTATCGCTGTTTTTAAAAGTCTAAACTACAAAAATATCTTCCTCTCATAGTTGTTCTTTCGCGTCACCACTCATTAGCAGAGTAAACACACGGGGGTAAAACAATTGTGCGTTTTAAGGTTTCTAATTAATATCGTAACTAATTGCAATATCGGAATATAAATGGTCAGAACGGCTTCCTCGGATCATTCCCGATCTTTGGTGAATTTAGTGAGTTTCTGCGTCATGCGGTTTGCGAGAAGATAGACGAACTTGGATACATTTGTTTAGCCTTGAATTTTAAGTGTCTATACATTAATACGTGTAATAGTCTATTAATAAATTTCAAATTATTCAAATACTTGCGCTTTCGGCTGCTTTTACTCCAGCAAATTTCTATAAATACTCGCATTGTCTGATTAAACTGTTTTGTAGAGTCAATTTTTAAAGTTCTGGTCTCTTTTGGGGTTGGGGTATTATTATTTAGAAAATTAATACTATGACGATGTTATGAATTGTAGATTACTGTTTATTTGAAAATGATATTTAGTCTTAATAGCTTAATCAAAATTGATTTTATCTTGTAGCTTTACATGATAAACGCTAATCTGGATTATTTGTGAGAATTATCCTAGTCCAGCAACAAGTCGTTACAGAACTCTCGTTCCAAAGCCAAACTCGTGCTTTTGCTTACAATTTGTACTTTACCTTTGCACATTTTTCTGCATTGGCCCTTCCATAATTCTCTTGTCTTCCAGAACACTAATTTATTGGCTGTTTATCATTCTCAATGATCTAATGATCCGATTTGGATTTGGATCACCACCTTCACTTCCTCAGCTTTTCCGCCACCTGTTTAAAATTCAAGGGTCGCAATTCACTGACCAGGCAAGCCGGAAGTTTTAAGGGTTAAGCAATGAGCTAATTATGGCTATAGCTATCAAGCTACGAATTTTTGTCGAACATTCCTCGATTGCTCATGTATACTACAGACTCGCATCAGAAGTCGATCTATTTTCGGTCACCTGGTGATCAAGAAAAACCTGGGTAGTTTGAACTTCACTCATCGCTCGACGAAACTTTAATTGGAGCAGCCCCTTTGATCAATATGGGAACAATTTCCTGGTTTCTTTAAAGGCGGAATGCAGAACAATTACTGTGGAAAATCTCCTGAAGCTCTGGAACTTAGAATAGGGGAAAGCCTTAGTGGCCATTCTTCCACCAGGCTAAGCTTCAGTTCAGTTGCTAAGGATAATTTATCGAAATCTTATGTTCACAGAAGTACCTCAACACCTTTTGGAAGGAAAACTTTAAACCCCATTGTGTGAAGATGAAAGAAACACTACGGTTTGAGGATACGCATTGTCTTGGATGGGTAGTACGTAGAGCTAAGTGAGCATGAAAGAAAGGGACAGGACCACTCTCGGCCTTTGGGCCAAGAAACTGCTGATGTGAGGTAGTTGTCGTCGACCTCACGGTGTCCTTAAAGAAAGAATAAGATTCAATTGTTGTCGCTTGGCAGACGAAAATTTCCAAATATCAGCCACTACTAGAGTCTATACGTGCTGTTGTAAACCATGCTTATTTGGAGACCGTAGTCACTGGCTCCTTGAGAGCTGATCAAGTAAATAATATTGTTCATCTTGGAATCGATTGAGGTTATGCCACCCTGATGCGATCCAGAGTGGCATTCTTTTATATCAGAAAAATGAGAAATGCATTGAAGGACAAGGATAACAGAGAAGGATTTGCGAAGAACTGAAGGATTTGCGATGACGAGGTGATTGAAAGAAAAAAAAAGTAAAGAGACACCTCACCGCGAAAAAGTCAGTCAAAAAGGTGAGGTGGGAGTACCCCAAACAATAAGTTAATCTTCAAACACGGCAGGGTCAAAATATAAAGGGGGAGAAAATATCGTGCTCCAAAAGAGGGAAGAAAACAGCTACCTAGACGAGGGCAATAGTACCAAAAATAAACTGCGGAGTGAAACACCAAAGACTACATCGAATCGAGGGACTATACTATGTCGAGCTTAAAAACTGTAACACACCCAACCGGAAAGAGCGAGGATTTGTGTATACCTAATTTCTGTACATTCACAGGCTTGTACTTCGAGGGTAAAAAGTGATTGATCGTTTAGCATGGATCCTCCTCATCAAACTGCTTTCTCGTCTGCCGTTGATGTCTACCTCATCTATATTGGATTGATTCTGTTTGGACCCCGTCACTCCACCTTCCCCATGAGCTTTTGGAACTTTTGCAAATATTAATTGAATTTTTACAGAACTACCTTGTGTCACGTTCTATTTTGTCGGGATGTTACATGGATTTTAATTGTATTTTTTAGTGTTTCTTTCTTACAGGTCATTCTTCAGCTATTTTGCCGTTGGTATTTTTCTTTTGATACTATTTCTGGTCTTCACTTTTTTGGCAGGTCCACTTTATTAAGAAACATCTTTGCCAAGAGGATCCATCCCTTTCCCGAAAAAATCCTTTGGACCCACATTTGCCAGAGGTCAGGTAGGAATGAGTTACTCAGTAGTTGCCTCTCGATGAACGTTGCACTAGAGAGCAGTTGGCAAAGCTCCAGTGTCAGTTTTATGGATCTATGCCAGGGGTCGAAAACATTTTGACCCTTTCCGATGGTATATACCCCGTAGGTGCAGCAAGTAGGCTAAGGTGAGACTAATATTTATTATTGGTGGCTGGATGCGATACTTTGATCTGTCGTAACTGGGTCTTTTACTCTCATTTACGTATTGTTGTGGTACTTTGTCTGGACTTCTTTTGGATCCCTATTTTATTGTTTTGTGTGCTTTTTCTTTCTCTCATTGCACTTTATTGCCTCTTTGGGCTGGTTATTTTTTTTAGTTTTCGGTACTTGTTTTTCTAACTTTTATATCTTGACTCGCTGTTTTTAAAAGAGTGCGTTCTCCTTTTTAAAGATTAGTCTTTTTCAAAAAAAGGGAAAACACTGTATTGTCCCTTCATCTTCCTTTTATCATTGTTGTATATATTCATATAATCAATTTTTCTTTTAAATCGCTTTGTACGACACGCTTGACTAATGGTTTTCCTCCTGTTTTGTTTAAATATGGACTTCTCGAAAATAAATTCTGTTGTCCTTTTTGTCTTTTTTCTTTTTGTACTCTTTCCGTTTTAGGTGTTTCTCGAATTTCGTTAATCTATTCTCTTTATATTGTCTCTTAATGTGATCTAAAGAAATATCTTGTAAGCCCCACATTCCTTCTGGTTGGGCCACTATCATAAAATTTATTAAGATCATGCTATATTTATATTTTACAAACTTGTATATTTTAAATTTTGATCTAAATAGTTAATCAAGAGTTTGATACCTTTTATCAGCTTAATCTATTTGTGGTTGCTGCTATCACGCTTGCTGCTGCTCTTGGACTCAGTTTCCAGTCCACCCACAGTTGGAATTTCCCCTTTCATTTGACCACCGGTAGATTGGATCTTTCGCTGGCCTTCCGCGAGCTGCCATTTTCCCCGCCTTCGCTGATGTCACTCACACTGAGTAAGTGCTCTCGTTTTTTTTCGCGTTCCTGTATTGGGGGGTATCGTTTTGGGCAAACTTTTAGGCCATTAGCTGCCCTGTTGTAACAGACATATCTTGATTGACTGGCCTGTGCCTTGCTCAGGTCTCCTGTATTGAACCCTTGTTTCATCCACTTGATTCTTGGGTGAATCATCCCCCGGAGTTTCGGCCCAGTTTTGCTAAGATCAAAGCGTAGTATCTGTTCGTGATCCTCTTGCCAAGATCTTTCGGAATACGTAAACTTCGAGGGAATCGGATCGTAAGTTTCGGAGTTATTCCCTTTAAAAGATTTTTCTGGCCCGGGAAATGAAAAAAAAAACAAAAATGCATTATCCGCTTTTTTGGAAATCTGCCGTACTGAAATCCGTCGACCTTATGTGCGGCACGAGCGGGAACTACGGCTAATGAGTGCCACGCCCCCTTCCTATTCAAAAAATATTCTATTTCGAATTTAAACGACTTTTTAATGCATGTCGAGGACTTTGAAACTTTTCTTTCTCGTCCGTTCGAGATCCGTCCTTCCGCCGTTTACCCGCGCTTCATTGAATTTCTTCTCTTTGACATTCAGAGCACTGGGCAGAAATCACATTGTGTCAACACCGTTCTCCGGCCGTTGCAATGCTTTGTTTTAATTAGACAGTCGGATTCCCCTAGTCCGTGCCAGTTCTTGTTCGTTTCCTCCTTTTCCCGCGGCACAACTCCGACTCTTGAAGGAGAGGCACACCCTCTTTCTTCGTCTCTCTCCACCGCGGGGTCCGACCCCGCGTTACCCCCGGTCTCTTCCCAATATGAGTCGGTGACGGCTACTCCATCTGGCTTCCCCGACTCGGCTTTGGGACCGGATTCTCCTGTGGTGACCCCTGCTCCCTCTGAGCCGTTGCCTTCTGCTGACGCAACATTTATCATCTCTTCTGTCAAGCTTTTCTCATTCCAGCAAGAGTGGATCAAGCGGTGCAGCGAGGCCACCCCTGATTCTATAGACGAACTTGTTCGGTCTTTGGCTGACTCCATCCTTAAACGGCCGCCGTTCTAGGGGTCGCAGAGACCGTAGGCGTCCCTCCCAGCCTCCTCCAACTCCGGCTGTGGAGATTGCGACGTCTCATTCAAACATCTCTAGGCTTCGGTATGATCCGACTGAGGCTTCAAAGTTACAGCGAGCCTATAGGGTAAGCTCCAAAAAGACCCTGGACCGGATCTTGGGAGGAGTCGGCCCTTTTTACGCCATCCCCCAAGTGCAGATCGTGGCCCATTTCTCGGAGTTTTTTCTAGGAGAGATACTCCTGAGGACTTTCCTTTTCCGTCTTATCCATCCTTTACGGCAGACGATCTTTTGTCTGCCCCCTTTGTCCCCTCCGAGGTCTGGGACAAACTCGGTCATCTCTCCGATTCTGCTCCCGGCCCCGACGGGATCCGCTACTCTAACCTCAAATCTAAGGATCCCGGTGGCCACTTACTGACCGTTTTTTTAACCTGGTACTGTCGTCTGGGAGAGTTCCTATGTCTTGGAAAAACTCGAGAGTGGTTCTCATCCACAAGAAAGGCGACCTCCATAATATCTCCAACTGGAGCCCGACCTCCCTCTTGAGCACCATGGGCAAGGTATTTTCTTCTGTCCTTGCCGCGAGGTTGAGCTCGTGGGCCACAATCAACAATCGTCTGTCCCCTTTCCAGAAGGGGTTTAGAGAGAGTGAGGATTATGTGGAACATAATTTTCTCCTTGAACAAGCCATTGTTGATGCTAAGCACTCCAGGTCCAACCTCGCTCTTGCCTGGCTCGACCTGGAAAACTCCTTTGGCCCCATCCCTCACTCTTTCATCCTTAAATCTCTGTATGATTTTGGGGTTCCGAGCTCGGTCTCGCACATAATTTCATCCTTGTACTCCGGTGCCTCGAGTGAGATTCGTTGTGGTGCCGGTTGGACTCTCCCTATTCCAATGGAGGTGGGGGTCCACCAGGGCTGTCCCCTCAGTGCCATACTTTTTAATCTATCTTTAGTGCACGTGATCCGTCCAACACTCGAGGTGGACACAGATGAATATTCTCTTTTCTATAAGCCCCTCCGCTGCCTGGCCTATGCCGATTTAATTCTTATTGGTAAATCCAGGGAGTCCCTCCAGATCCTTCTAGACTCCCTGGTACACACGGCTGCCAGGATAGGATCACCTCCCCCCCGAAATGCGCTTCCCTCGCTTTCCATCATGCGAGGAGCGCTCGCGTTGTGAATGAGGATCCGCTCTCCATATTTGGCACTCCCATTCCATCGCTGAACTGCCCATACGCCTACAAGTACCTGGGTTTGAGGGTGGGCCTTAACTTTCACCACGACAATTCTCGATTGTTCAACACTGCCAGGGATGACATACTTAAAGTTAGAGACTCTTTTGGACCCCTGGCAGAAGTTGCATACTATCGGGTCCATCATTCTGCCCAGGCTTGACTTTACCTGTAGAAACGCCCACGTTCGCAAGTCCCAGACGGAGAGCCTAGACAAGACCGTCTCCGCCGCTAAACAAATTTTTCACCTCCGCGCTTTAACACCGCGATTGTTCACTTGGCTTGCCGCAAGGGTGGTGCTACTCTCCCTCTTTTTAGGGACTTGCTCGACGTCCATACAATCGGCACGCGTTTCGCTCTCTCGTCCTCCGACGCAACGGTTTCGGATGTCGCCCGCGCCGGCCTTGTGAGTGTGGTCCGTAAGAGGACTCGTGTTGTACCAGATCAATGCACTCTTGCCGACTTCCTCAACGGATCCACCTCAGGCTGGTTCATCAGCGAGTCCAGCGACTATTCGACCATTTGGTCGCGTGCTTGCCATGCCACCCAGGGGCTCTGCAATAAGATCCGTTTCGAATGGGCTGCCTCGGAGGCTACTGACTCCCGCGTTTTACACATCCATAGATCACCCAATCCGGTAGTTGTCGCCCAGGCTCCGGTATCTGAGCCAGCAGCAGTTGGCGAATCAGCTGACAGCCACTTTACAAGTAATCCTAACTCAACCAGCGACGCCACTCCTCATGTTCGTCAGGAAAGAGACGCAACACAATTTGTATCACAAGGGAGCGAGCCAGTTGTCACTCCCCCCAAGCTGTGGGTCAAACAGCGGACTTGTAAAAAATTTATGAACTCTATTCTTTCGTAGTTTCATTTACTCGCATGTCCTCTGCTATGTATGTAGTGTACCTTATGTTGTGTAAGTATTAAGGTGAAACTGATTTCCCACCTAGTGGTGCTTTGTGGCCCCCAATGCCAATGTTAGATTGTAAGTTACCTAGTTAATGTTCCCTACCACTGTTGGACTAGACATTGAATTTGCGCGACATCAGTGAATCGTAACTATCACTACCCGTGCTGGCTTACCCCTATGGTATGCCGTTTGGTTTAGTGACCATTACGTACAGAACACTGTTTCTCGGTCAATGTATCACCAGGTCTGACTCGCCTTTCTTGCAAAAGTTGTAGCTACATCTGGCGAGATGGGAGTCATGAGTCTAGGACCTCGGCACCCATTGATCTGTCTCCGCCTGTTGGCTTTTTAACTCCTAAAAATGGAGCTGGCCTTAATAATAATTTTAAATTAGATTTTTATCGCCAACTTAGTTCTGACCCCAAGACTTAATTTTTTGTCTTCGTCTTCCTTTCTCTCGTGTTTGTTTGCAGTCTTTCGTCCATTGTCTGCGACACCCTCTCTTCTGGGTATTTTTATTGAACATGTTTCATGTTCTTTTTATCCTCTTTTCTATTTCTCGACTTTGGCTTCTCGGCTCATTTTAGCTTAATTCCATGATTTTTTATTCGCCTCTGATCCTTCTAGATCAGACGCTTACTTTGTAGAAATTATTGCTGTGTGGGATCATTCGAACTTTGTAGAAATTTGTGTAATATTTTTTATGATCTCAATAAAGTATTTTAAATCTGTTATCAGCTTAATTGTCTCAGTTAACTTTGGATCATGAGTTTTTAGACATTCATCTTTGGACAGTGTCTGCTCCTGACCGAGGGTTGACTTGATCCGCACTACCCGGCTCCCAAGTTCAGTAGTCGACTGGTGTAGCTGAAGAAACCATCCGCTCCTGTCCGAGGTTCCGGCCTTGCCTGATCACCCCTTCTCTCTAGTTCCTGAACCACAGGTGTTCGAAGTTCTGACGGTGGATCCCGATTGTTTCTTGCACTGCTTTCCGTTCCTGTGCCACTGCCTTTGTCGTCCTCTAGAGCTGTGACCGGGGGTTCCAGTGCCTGCCTATCCATTTTGTAAGTTTGTCTTTTTATATTTTTTGACGTGCCTTGTGTGGTCTGTTCTAATCGGTCCTTGTGGCTGTGCTTATTGCCCTCGGGCAACTAGACTGCACTTGGCACAACTCTCCTTTTATCATTGTCCGACCATAAACCTGCTTTGTAGTTGGTTCTTTTATTTTTGACCTCCACCAATTTTTGGTGTCTTCACTTTTTATCTTCCTCGACTGTCACTTTTAGTCCTTTCTATTTTACTTCCCCTTTTTGTGGTACCCTATTGACTTCCACTCTTATTAGTGGCTCTCATTTTACTATTTCATTCATCTCTTTTAACTCATCTTCTCTCATCATGACGGACAATACTGAGCGTTCCTTGTTGGAAATCACGGTTCCGTTTCCGGACAGTTTCATCTGTCAGGTATGCTATAATCCTAAGCCCCCCCCCGAGTCTATGCGCAAGCAGGGGGGTCTTTAATTCTATATCAGTCACCTGCGCAATGCACATGCCATTAATACTGCAAAGGGCGTAACCTACTTTTGCCCTGTCTGTCAATTCAGAGGCACCGTCAAGCGTGTTAAAGCTCATGGTTGCTTTGGTCCGAGTGTCATATTCGACCTCTTATCCACCGGACATTTTGTACACCTCCCAAGGCTCGATACCGTCCATCTCCTTGTTCAATCTGAGACCCCATTTGTCTCTTCTACAACCAGGGAGAGAAGAGCCGTCACTCTCTCCTCGACCAATTATTGATATGTCCTCTAACTTGGAGGACAGAAGGTTCTCCAATACAGCGCTTGATCTTTTGCTTGCTGCCTCGACTCGGCGATGGAACATTTTGATGGCTCAAAACCTCTAGATGTTGGGGCCCGTATTCCATTCCCCGAGATCCGACTCGCGGGCCCCCACCTCCATGGGTCCCTCCAGGAAATCTTGTCCGCCTCTCCTCAATCTCTCGCCGGATGATCTACCTTTGGTCGCACCCATGGCCTCCACCGCAGCTGCTCAGACCCGGTGCTAACTTTTCGCACTGTCTTCTTCCATATCTCCAGTGTGTGGCCTTTTTCAGGCGGATGAACCATCTATCCGTGTCACGCACTTGTCTCCGCCTCTTGCTCGTGACACTATATCCTCTTTATCTGTTCCGTCGCTGAACAAGCTCTGCATCTCATGTATCAATAGGGGGCTTACCCTGGCTTCTAGCCAGTCTTCACCTCAATTTCTTACGGCCGCTCCACCCAGTCCGAATCTTCCTGCGACCCCCGTTACCACGGACAATGCGGAAGTTCCCTCTACTTTGGATGTCCTTTGGTTCCTGTGAGACCAGCACTGGCCCCGCTAGTCCTCCATCCTTTGGCCTCGGTTGTTTCTAACACGCCTCCCTTGAGTGCCTGCCTCAAGTTTCACTTTTGAGACCATTCTTCAAGTACACAGAAGCGCCTCACTCACCACTTGGTTCGAGTCCACCGTTATGGTGTGGCCCCACGGGAGAAGCGTGTTGCTTTCTCGTCCCCCAGTCTCTTCCCAGTGCGAGTTGTTGATTGTCACTCCATCTGGCCTTCTCGACTCTACCCTATGACCCACATCTCCAGTGGTGCCCCCTGCTCCCTTTGCGCCGGTGCCTCCTGCTGACGCAACTTTTACCATCTCTTCTGTTAAGCTTTCTCCATTCCAGCAGGAGTGGATCAAGTGGTGTAGTGTGCCACCTTCGAATCTCTGGATCAACTTGCTCAGGCTCTGGCTGACTTTATCCTTAAGCGACCCTCCTCTATCCACCGTGCTCAAAGTCGCAGAGACCCTCGGCGTCCCTTCCAGCAATCTTCAACTCCGGCTGTGGAGACCACGACGCTTCATTCCAATATTTCAAGGCTTCGATATGTTCCGGCTGAGGCTTAGAAGAAATAGCGTGCCTATAGGGTAAGCCCCAAGAAGACCCTGGACCGGATCTTGGGAGGAGACGGCCCTTTTTGTGCCATCCCCCAGGAGCAGATCATGGCCCATTTCTCGGAGGTCTTTTCTAGGAGAGACACTCCTGAGGATTATCCTTTCCCATCCAATCTAGCATCCACAGCAGACGACCTTTTGTCTGCCCCCTTCGTTCCCTTCAAGATCTAGGACAAACTCGGGCATTTATCCGATTCTGTCCCGTGCCCCAGTGGGATCCGCTACTCAAAATTAAAATCTAAGGGTCATGGTGCCCACCTATTTGCCGTACTTTTTTTAATTGGGACTCTGCCAAACGACAGGACCATATATCTTGGAAAAACTAGAGAGTGGTTCTCATCCACAAGAGAGGCGACCTCCAGAATATCTCCAACTGGTGCCCGATTTCCCTCCTGAAGACCATGGGCAAGGTCTTCTCTTCTGTACATGCCATGAGGCTGAGCTTCTGGGCAACCATAAATAATCGTTTATTCCCTTTCCAAGAAGGGGTTTAGAGAGTGAGGGATGTGTGGAGCATAACTTCCTCTTAGACCAGGCCATTGTTGAGGCTAAGCGCTCCAGGTCCAACCTCGCTCTCGCCTGGATCGACCTGGAGAACGCCTTTGGCTCCGTCCCTCACTCCTTTATCCTTAAATCTTTACATGCTGTTGGGGCCCCGGGCTCGGTCTCCAATATCATATCATCCTTTTACTTTGGTGCCTCGAGCGAGATCCGTTGGGGCGCTGGTTGGACTCCTATTCCGATGGAGGCGGGGGTCCACCAAGGCTTTTCCCTCAGTGCCATCCTCTTCAATCTATCTTTAGAGCAAGTTCTCCGTCCTGCACTCGAGGTGGACACGGAGGGATATTCCCTTTTTGAAATGCCCCTACGCTGCCTTGCTTACGCCGATGACCTAATTCTTATTGATAAATCCAGGGAGTCACTTTAGTTTTTTCTCGACTTCTTGGTTTCAATGGCTGCCAGGATAGGCCTCAAATATAAACCTACTAAATACGCTTTCCATCACTCGAGGAGCGCTTGTGTTGTGAATGATGATCCACTCTCCATTTCCGGCGCTCTCATTGCATCGCTTACCGGCCCGGACGCCTACTAATACCTAGTTTTGGGGAGGGGCCTGAACTTTCACCACGACAATTGTCGATTGTTCAACACTTCCAGAGAAGACATTCTAAAGGTAAGATTTCTCCTGGCTCCCTGGCAGAAGTTACATGTCATCAGGTCCATCATTATGCCCAGGCTTGACTTTACCTGTCGAAACGCTCATGTTCGCAAGTCCCAGACGGAGAGCCTTGACAGAAATATCGTCTCCTCACCAAGCATGTCCTTCACCTTCCCTCGCGCACCATCACCGCAATTGTTCACTTGGCTTGTCGCAAGAGCGGCGCTGCTATCCCTCTGTTTAGGGACTTTCTTGACATTCACATGATTGGGCATGCGTTTTGCTCCCTTTCGTCCATAGACGCAACGGGATCAGATATTGTTCATGCCGGCCTTGTCAGTATGGTCCGTAAGAGGTCTCGTGCTAACCAGATTTGTTCTCTCTTGCCGAGTTCCTCAACGGGTTCACCTCTGGCCGGTTCCGTGGCGAGTCCAACGACTATTCGACCATCTGGTCGCGTGCTCGCCATGCCACTCAGAGGCTGTGTAAGAAGATCAGTCTGGAGTCTGCTGTCTTGGAGGCTACCGATTCGATCGTGTTGCATATTCATAAATTGCCTAATCCAATATATGTCGCCCCTTCTGCGGCAAAGATCGTGGTCAGGAGTTTGAGGGATGAGCTTGAGGCTTTTGTATCGTGGGCGTCGCCTCCCTTCCTGATCAGGGCAAAACCATCGGGGCTGTCTCCCTTCACCCAGCCTCAAATCATTTTATCCAGAGTGCACCACTACACTAGATTCTGCAATTGGAATTTTATTCACAGGGCCCAGCTTGGAGTGCTCCAGCTAAACGCCGCTAAGATGTTTGGGCGGGGCAACCCACGCTGCCGCCAATGCGGTTACTCAAGGGAGACGATATACCCCATGTCCTGAAGCACTGCAAGATTCACAGCAGTGCTTGGAAGGGAAGGCATGATGGGATTCAAAATCGCGTCAAAAAAGCCATCCCTTCGCACCTGGGATCGGTTACCATCACCAAAAATTCCCAGGTGTCTTCCCCACACTTCCTGACCTCGTCTTGCGTAGGAAGAGCGGCGAGACCTTAATAGTCGATTTTACGGTGGCCTTCGAGGACCGTTACGAATCTTTGGTGACCATCAGAAATGCTGAGGTCACCAAATACCAGCCCATTCTGGAGTCACTGCGTGCTACTGGCCAGCCCGTCTTCCTCGTCGCAATTGTAGTGGGCTTGCTTGGCTCCTGGGATTCCGCGAACGATCCCGTTCTTCGTTTGGGGATCTCCAGGAAATATTTCAACTTGATGTGGAGACTCATCTGTTCCGATGTGATCAGTTCGTCGAGGGATATTTACATCGAGCACCTGATGGGCAAACGTCAATATTAGCCTTCCGAGCCTGTCAGCCTTCTCATCTCAAATTGATTATTTTAAACTTCTCTTTGTAGATTTTTACATCTTTTATCGCTATTTTTACTCCTGTTCTTAAATTTTTTTACTGCCGTTGTCTTATGTTTATTCTTTTTTGGGTACGCTGCTGGTCTCCCTTGGTCATCCTCTCTCCTGCTGTGCCGTGGTATGGTTTCTTCGGTCTCGTCTCGTCCCGATACCTATCTATGCGTCTTTATTCAGGCTGCCGTTCTCCTGAAACTACTTGCTGGGTTAATTCCCGTCTGGACCTGCACTGCTGCCTGCTTATGACTTACCTGCGTCCACCCTCATCTTTGGATTCCTTGTTGCCTCTGCTTGCCCGCTCTTCTCCAGAGACCTTCATACTTTCTTGATTCAGGTTCTCAGGACTTATACGAACTCTGAACTCTGATTTTGAACTTTTCAAGACTTCTGCGGTACTTCCCTTCTTGTCGCGGAGGGATGTTTTTGATGTATTTTGCCTACTTGGACATTACTTTGCCATTCCTGAAGCCTTGTGCGAACAATTTATTCAAATGCTTGTTTTTATGTCGCGAATGTGCTTTTGTGTATTACCTTAGATGCTGCTTTGTTTGTCTTCTGAGGCTTTGTTCGAACGTCCTTGAAGCTTTCTTTAGACTTGCTCCTTGTCACGGGGTGCTGTTTTTTGTGTGTGCCTAAATGCTTTTCATTTGTTCGCCCTGATGCGATCTGCATGGGGACCTGTATGTACCTCTTTGTGTGTATCTTGCTTTTTTCTAGCATACGTCTGCTTGCTGTCTCCTGCTTTATGGAAACTCTTCTTGCTGTGGATTTGAATTTGGGGCATCATCCCGAATTTTAAGTGACTCCTTGTATGTCATTTTTGTGTCTCCCCTATTCTATGTAACTCCGTTTCCTCGCTCCCACGTCTTCCAGAGACTTCTCTCTCCATATCTCGACGTGGCTCCCTCTAGCTGCAAATTTTTTTACCATTTCGACAGTGGCCGATGACTAATGATTTACCCACCTTCCAGGCCGTCTCGATATGGCACTGTTCTTTCCTGTTCCTTTCTTCTGGACTTTCACCTTTTTATCTTTTTAATTTTAAAATTGGATTTTGTCTTTGACTCTGTGTCGGCCGTTTTTCTTGTGTACTGTCCATTGTCTGCGACGCCCCCTCTTTTGGGTTTTTCTGTACTTGACATGTTTCATGTTCTTTTAACCGTATTTCTATTTTTTCGACTTAGCTTATTGATATCGTTTTTAGCTATAGTCCATGATCTTTTATTCACCTCTGATCCTTCTAGATTGGAGGCTTACTTTGTAAAAATTATTTTGTATGATTACTCAGACTTTGTAAAAACTTGTGTTAAAATTATGATCTTAATAAAGAATTTTAAATCTGTTATCAGCTTAATTTTTTGGCGCTGATACGTTTCCTAGGCGAAACCCTGCCCGATTTTGATCAGAGGTATCCCTTGGTTGACTACTGTAGCATTACCACCTGCTCGCTGCTCGTTCCTGGGTTTCCTGGCCGTGCTGCTCTTTTGGAGTCTTTGCTGCCTGACTTCCTGCTGTTGGAGGGCCTTTTGACTGCCGCCTCGTCTCTTTTGGAGTCGAATCTGCCTGCCTGCTGCCTGTCCTATATTCGTCATTCACCCTATCCTGATTTTTTGGAGTTCCGACCAGGGGTTTCTGTGCTGGCAGCCTCTTTCGTGAGGCTGTTTTTTTACTTTTTTCTTTGTATTTTGAGCATTGTGTGGTCCGTTTTGATCAGCCCCTGTGGCTGTGTTTCTTGCCAATTGTTCGCAACTAGACCACTAGGGATGTGGTTTAGTATTGTCCTGCCTGTCATTTCAGGAGCTCCGTTAAGCGCGTCAAAGCTCACGGTTGCCTTGGTCCGAGTGTCAGACTAGATCTTTCCTCGACTGGATCTTTTGTGCTCCTCCTCAGACTTGATATGGCTTCGCTTCCTGCTCCTGCTGAGGCCGCGCCCGCTCCAACTTTACCTAGGGAGAGACCACTTTCCCGTCAGATTTTCGGCCTGTCCTCGAAGTCCGAGGACAGGAGGTGTCCTAACCTCTTATTGGCCGCAATTGATTCTGCCATGGACAACTTTGATAGGTCGAGACCTCTCAAACTGGGGACCGCTTTTAATTCTCTAAAATGTACTCCACGTGTCCCCAATCCCGTGACTCGGTCTACAAAATCCTGCCCCCGGGACTGAACATCTCATCGGATGAATTTCCTCTGGCTTCTAGCGCAGCTGCTTTGGAGCTCAGAGGACCCATGTTTATGCTATCGTTCTCCCCTCCTCCGGTGCGCGGTTTCTTTAATTTGGACTAACCGACAACCTGCTGTACCCCTACTGCTCCATTGCTCTCGTTACAGGTCTCTTGATTTTCTGCCTCTGTTCCTCCTTTGAGCAGGTTATGCACTTTATTAATAGGGAGCTCACCCTGGCGCGCACTACTAGCCAGCCCTCACCGGCTTGCAGCCCGGTTCTCTCGCCTGGGCTGGATCTTGCTGCCGCCACCATGGTCGCTACCGAGGACAGTTTGCCTGCTGTCCCAACCAGCATTTTTCTTGTTCCTGTGAAACCGGCCCCGCCAGTTTTTCATCCTTTGAGCTGCCGGAGACACCCGAGGACGTCTTCCCCAAAAGCCTCTTTTGGATGTGTGTTCTGCTCTCACTTTGCTACAACCCAGAAGGGCTTAAATCATCACCTGATTCGTGTCCACCGTTATGGTGTGGCCCCTTGGGAGAAGCGTGTTAGCTTTTCCTCCCCTTCGGTTTCATTTACTTTGGATTTGTTTGCGGACACTCCATCTGAGCTGCTGGATTACACTACTTGTCCTTCACCGTTCTTCTCCATGGCCTCTGCACCTTCCATACCAACTCCTCCTCCTGATGCTACCTTTGTCTCTCCCACTTCCGAGACAAAATTATCATGATTCCAGCAAGAATGGATTCAGAGGTGCAGCGTGGCCACTGTCGAGACTCTCAACCAAATTGCCCTCGAATTGGCAGGCTCTGAACTCAAAAATCATGCTTCTAGCTGCCGCTCGTGGGGTCGCAAAAATCATCGTTTAAACCGCGTGCATCCCTACCGGCAGCCCACATCTGCTGCTGTGGAGCTCGCTGCCCCTAATTCTAATATTTCACGCCTGCGCTATGATCCCCCTGAAGCCTCTAGAGTCCAGCGCGCTTTCTGGGTCAGTCCCAAGAAGACGCTGGATTGAATTCTGGGGGAAGCCAGCCCATTTAGCTCTATCCCCCAGGAGCAGATCGTTGCCCATTTTACTAGTGTTTGCCAAAGGGAGCGTTCCCTGGACTACCCTTTCCCATCTTATTCAGAGTCTATTGCAGATGACCGCTTGTCTGCCCCTTTCGTCCCCCTCAGGGAGCTCACCTTCTTTAGGTGAGTACGGGTGTCACAATCCCGAGGTGCCCTAGTGATATTTTCCTTTTCCCACGGGGTTTACTGTCTTTGGTAAACACGGGATTCACGATCCCGGGGTACCCTAGTGATCCTTCTCTATTGTCGACCCTCTTTCTTGCCATTCAGTTCATTCTTTCTTTCTCTTCTCGTCTAGACCTCAGATATTAAAACAAATGTTTGGCGCAGTATAGCCGAAATCGGCTCTTGCGCCAATAAACCCCAAATCACTCACTCACTGCCCCTTTCGTCCCTTTTAACGTTTCAGTCCACGTTTCTTCACATGCTGTTGGCTCCCGGGCTTGGTCTCCAATATCATATCATCCCTTTACTTTGGTGCCTCGAGCGAGATCCGTTGGGGTGCTGGTTGGACTCCTCCTTTTCCGATGGAGGCGGGGGTCCACCAAGGCTGTTCCCTCAGTGTCATCCTCTTCAATCTATCTTTACAGCAAGTTCTCCGTCCTGCACTCAAGGTGGACACGGAGGGATATTCCCTTTTTGAAAAGCCCCTACTCTGCCTGTCTTACGCCGATGACCTAATTCTTATTGACAAATCCAGGGAGTCCCTTCAGATTTTACTTGACTCCCAGGTATCTACGGCTGCTACCATAGGCCTTAGGTTTAACCCTCCCAAGTTCGCTTCCCTCGCGTTCCATCATTCGAGGGGTTGTCGCTCTGTGAATGCTGTGCCACTCTAATTTCTGGCTCTCCAATTCCATCTCTGACGGGCCTGGAGGCCTGCAAATACCTGGGGTTGAAGGTGGGCCTTACTTACCATCATGGCGACTCTTGCTTTCTAATGCTACCAGTGACGGTATTTTGAATGTCCGAGATTCCCTATTAGCTCCCTGGCCGAGGAATTATGCAATAAGGTCCATCATTCAGCCCAGGCTTGACTTTGCCTGTCGAAAGGCTCACGTCCGTAAGTCTCAGATGGAGAGGCTGGACAAGATCTTTGTCTCCGTTGCTAAGAACATCCTTAACCTCCCTTTGCGCTCTAATACCACTATTGTACATTTGGCTTGCCGAAGGGGTGGTGCTGCTCTCCATCTCTTTCGGGAATTGCTGGATGTCCACACGATCGGACACGCATTTCGTTCACTCGTCCACCTATGCAAATGGTGGCCACGGTAACCAAGTGGTCTAGGCATCGGATCGTGGCTAGCATGTCATGAGTTCAATCCCAGTACCACTGAAGACCCGCCGTGTAGGGGCGCGATGCACGTAAAATCTGTCGAGAGCTCAAACTTCCTCTCGTTGATGTGGTAGTTAGGAGAGGGGGTGCCAGCTCAGATTCGTCCACGTCACTTGACCAAGGTTCAGAATTACGTGGACCGTCCCCAAAAGTCCTCGGGTAGCTGAACAGTGGGACGTTAATATTCACTCACTCGCCCACCGATGCAATGGTTGCGGATGTCGCTCGCGCAGGCCTTTTGAGTGCGGGCCGTAAGAAGACTCGTGCCGAACCGGACTTGTTCTCTCTTGCCGAGTTCTTAAACGGGTCCACATCTGGCTGTTTCTCCGGGGAGTCCAGTGACTACTCCATCTCGTCGCGTGCTCGCCACACCACTCAGCGGCTAAGCAAAAACAACTGCTTAGAATGGGCTGCTTTGGAGGTCACCGACTCACTAGTTCTATTTATTCGGTCAGGATCCTAAGAGATGAGCTGGAGGTCTCTTACATCGAAGGCTTCGCGTCCCTTCCCAACCAGGGTAAGACTGTATATAGGGGACTATAAACTAAGACCATAGGGATCGTCTCCTTTCACCCTGCCTCCAACCATTTAGTTCAGGCGGCTACACCAGGTTTCTTGACTGGAATTTCATTCATAGGGCCCACCTTGGAGTGCTTCAATTGAACGCCACTAAGCGGTTCGGGTGGGGTGACCCTCGTTGCCGGTAAGGGTCCCAGGGAGACTATCCCTCACGTTCTTAACCACTGCAAAGTCCACAGTACTGCCTGGAAGGAAAGGCATGACGCAATTCAAAATCGCGTCAAAAAAGCCATCCCTTCTCGCCTGGGAACGGTTGCTATTAACAAGAAGTTCCCGAGTGTCTCCTCCCCCTTGATTACTGGCCTCGTCCTGCGAAAGAAGAATGTTGGGACAGTCGTTGTATATTTTACGAGCACTTTTGAGTTCCTAATCCAGATTCTCACTCCCCACTCCTAGACACACACAGTGCCCACATTCTCAATGCACCTACTCCTATAAGTTCAGTCTCTGAAGAGGGGCATTACGGTCATCAGGCATTACCTGGCAAAGTTGAGGGAGTTTCTAAAGTTCGATTTTAGATTCTTGTTCCTCGCCCAGGAACGCACTTCTCACACCCCAAGAGTTTAAAGGCAAGCCCCTGCCACGGTTCGTGTAAATTACGTTCGTCTGGCATTATTTGAGGTAGTTATGGGATTGAATTTGAGACTATTTATATCGGCAGTCCCAAAATACGTCCAGGAACCACTTTTTGAGTATCATTTTTATTTTTATTGATGTATGAAGCTAAAATATAGTTCTGTTAAAGTGTTTCAGAGTAATTTTCATACCACACGAAAATATAATTACAAATGCAAATTAAAAGAGGAGAGAAATATATTTGAGAATAATGCTAAGCAGGAGCCGCATGATTTCGATGATGTCACAGAGAACAATTTATTTTCAAATCTCAAATTTGTTTTATTTCGTGATAAAGCCTTAATGTAGCATTTTGATCGGCCGAAATTAACTTTCGTTCTTTAGACTCATTTAGTTTTCTTTCCTTATTTACATCCAAGAATTTTTCTCTAATTAAAAGTATTAAGAGATCATGTCGAACTTTAATGTAGTCTTTTTGAGGCTTGCAAATGAAAGAATAAGTGCAAAGTTACGCTACGGGAGATATTATGCTCTTGATTAAACCTGCATAGTAAGAAATGCCTAGTAGACTTGTTTATAATGCATGGACGCTGTAAGATAAGAAAAGTAAACTAGGCATGAAGCACAAAAATTCGCATTTCATTCCTCATATTTGTCTGTAAACAAAATGCAATGATGCATATATAATGCATAGAATAGTAAAGAACAAATGTATAGTCCATTCTCGCGCGTGTAAAAATAAGTTTGATTGCTGGATATTGCTTTTAATAATAAAAATAAATCCCCCCCCCTCCTTAATGAAATACGTAATCATTGAGTTTACCGAAGAGTTTGTCATTCTCTCACATTATACAGAAGAGCTTTAAAGCTGCTAAATTACTTCGAAAAAAGATAAATCGTCACAATTTTTTTCCTATAAAGCTCCAATTATATTCAGTTGGGTTCATACTTCAGTCACCATTTGGATCCCGGTCAATCTACCTGAAGTATTAATTCTTTAAAAAGAAAATTGGCAACTATCGGAGTAATATGCCTGGTTGCTGAAAATACGAGGCCTGAATGGATTCGATACTCTTTCTGGTATCAAGAAGCCATCAACAATAAATTCGTATGAATAAAAGTCTGCTCGCCAAATGATAAAATCATATCGGCCTACATTAACACTGCTTCATCTAATTGAAACATTTGTTTTTTATGAGTATTTTCTTTGTCTATATATTTTATGCATTTTATTGGTTAGTTATGTATTCGTTAATCCGTTTATGTTAAAAATTTTTGCGAGAAGCACCACTGCCTTTCGAAAAAAAAAAAAAAACTAAGATTTGTGAGCATACAAACTTCCTTAATTCTTCAAATTGTTTGAATTGTTCAAATTCCAGTTTTACTGGCGTTGTGAAGGCGTTGTTTTATTCAATAGGCATTCATACAATCGCTTCTTATACCTGGCACTGCCCCTCTGAGGGCTCAGACCTTCTTAAAGCGAATACGGGTAGCACAATCCCGAGATGCCCTAGTGATCTTTTCCTATTCCGAAGGAGTTGACCGTCTTAGGTAAATACAGGCTTCACGAACCCGTGATATCCTAGTGATCCTTCTCTATTTTTGACCCTTGTCATTCCATTCATCCTTTCTTTTCTCGTCCAGATTACAGACAACTTTCGAAATGTATATGTATAAAATTATTGATTTCGTTTTTATTAGATAAATTATTCGTTATTAATAACTTATTTTGTTTTCATTTTGTATTGCGTTAAGTTATTTTAGTCTTTTTTTAAAAATTTTAACTATTTATTTTGATATTCGTATTATTACTTAGTTTTTGATTAACATCGTTGGTTTTCAACCCGCATGTTTGACATGTGCGGCGTCAAGCATGCGGGTTGATATTTTAGAGCATTACAAAAGTAATCGCTTCAGTGATTGCATAAGAGTCAACCGATAATCCTTCCTTTTTATACATTCCATCACATCTTATTGTTCAAACCTGATATTCAGGGTTTCATATCTGAAATATTTAATGCTAGTATATAGAACCTGTAGAGCTTTCTCCATAATACATCTTACCTGTCCGGGAATGCGATTTTCAACGCGTTCCGCTGCTGCTTTCTATTTATATACTTTCAGCATCAATTCAGAGGAGACTATTCACATCACGCATGTGTGGTGGCTATGAAACTTTTTTACTTAGCGTAACATCCTATAACTCACATTTGCTGCAAATTTCATTTCATTTGGATGATTCTATCATGGTTTTATATTTCTTACAAATGGCAGTTTACTTTTCTTTCATAGAAGCTTACATACAGTATGTTTCTTCTCATACCTTCCCTACTTTTGTATGAAAGCCCACTTACAGCAAAACATCTTGAATGAAATAATTCAAAGAGATTAGAATTCCCAAAAGACACTTTCTGCGGAAGGTGAAGCATGTGAAGAGTTTTTTCCCTTTTCCTTAAATATTCTAATTATGTCAGTTTCACTTTCTTCTAAAAAAACAAAGCATATAATACGTACAGAAATTTAAATAACTTCTTTTAAAAAAGAAAATTGACAATGTTTTTGAGTTTTTTAAAAAGCTGAGCAACAATTTTTTTAATGCTGTTTTCTCAAATATATGAAAGAAATTTTATTCCTTTTTAAAAAATATTAATGCATGATTACTTTACATTTTGAGAAAAGAAATTATTAAAAGGAAAAATATAACTGTTACAGATGATAAATAGCTTTTACATTAAGGCACCCGACTAGGTTCAAAGACCAATTTTTTCAAAATTGATTATCAGAAGAATTTTATTGTTTTAAAGAACATAAATAGGCTTAAAGAGTTATAATTATGAAATAAATACCATGCATCACCCCTGTTTTTGAAAAAAATTATTTTTATAGAATTTTTTTAAAAAAAATTTTAATTTCAGGAAAAACAGCATAAAAAAATATATTGGATATATAAAATATATTTTGTGGCAGTCCCAAGGATTTATCCTGATACACAATATTAGAAGCTTTAGCCCGTTGAAATTTACACCAACTTTCAGCTCCTACAGGTCCATGTTTTGGCTGATGCTTTGATGAGCAACAATGAAAGAAGGCAGCAATAACAGCAGACTGCATTTTGCTTAAGTTCCCAATATTGCTTCGAATAGCAATTCCATAGTAATTCTGTAGGTTATTAATTAAACCATCTGTCAATTTACTCCCCCCCCCGAGTCCTTTATTTCTGCTTTTCAATTTTCGAAGCCTTGTTCCAACTCTTTTTTGAATGTGCCCTATACATTCTAGCTTTGTATCTTGGTGTGGTGTGGTAGTTAGGAGAAGGGGAGCCAGCTCAGGTGTTGTCCGCGTCACTTGACTATGGTTCAAATTTACGCGGACCGTCCTCAAAAGCCCTCGTGTAGCTGAACAGTAGGACGTTAATATTCACTCTCTCACTTTGTATCAGAATCTTCTCCGTAAATGTCCTTCACGGCATCAAAAGCTTTGGAATCTCCATCCCCATAATAGTCAGTGTATCGTAACATTCTATGATCCTCCAACCTCTCAAAAATACGATAAGCCCCAACCGGTTCTATACTGGATGAAGATCCTTTATGATGATTACACCGCAATTTCACATTTTGTTGCTCCGTCTTTGAATTGCATTTTCTACAAAACTGAGATATAGTTTCAAAGTCAACAATTTTCTCAGTATCAACAGATATTGCAGTAACACAACCATTTAGCGAAGAAAAACCACGGCGCTGCCAGGTACCATCCATAGAAACACCACAATTTACAGTATCATGTATAGATTTTTTTAATTGCCTGTGTCATTCATTATTTTTTCTCCAATAGAAGTAGCATCACTGAGGAGTTTTTTTTCTTGTTGGCGGAATGCGCAAGCTTTGAGAGAAAGGAGGTAGATTCAAAACAGCACAAAATTTTCTTCCTGCTGTGTGAAACACCTCTACCAATCAATCATAAGCCATATACAAAACGAGTATAGAGTTCATTCATTTTCTCTAACTTTTTAGAAGTACAAAATGCTAATATGAAACTACAATTTTTGCAGTGCAAAGAAAAGTTTGAAGATAATCCAAACCTTGAATCTTCCACAAGATAAAGGCTTCCTGCTGTACACTTTTTTTTGTTGGGCAACACAATAAGGAAAAAATACCAATTAAAATTTCCAGATCAAAATAAACCTGTTTCCAGTTAAATGCTCTGAAATATTATTTTCATCATTATTTACCTGATTACATTGCTGCAGATTCAGTGAACTGGTGGTCATAATTTCTTCCTTGCATGAAAGCAGTTTCAGTGCACGTATTTTGGTTTCCATGAAACTTTCTTTTACGGAGACTATACGAACGGCATTTAACCATGATTGCAGGTAAAATAAATTTAAGATTAAATTGAAATAATTTAAATTCTAAAAATAAAGCAAAATATAGAAAAAACAGAATTAAGATGGGCCTGGTAAATCTAACGTCGAGCGTAAACAAACACGGAATAGTGATAGTCTTAAAATTGCGTTGCCAATCGATTGCAAGAAAATTGTTTGAAATAATTATTAACAAACTATGGAATAGTAAACAGGTAATTAAAATTTTGGTTTTTGAAATTCCATTTTAGGAAAATAATAACTAAACACTGCATATGTCCCTTACTTCCGGTCCAGATGACATTACTTCCGGTTTCGTTTTCAAGTATGACTTATTAAACTTGCTATACCTAGAGTTCTAATTTACGTAAAATTAAAATAAAGACTGTTTTGGAATCTTAAAGGTTAGGGCTTTGTTTTACAATCGTAACAAAAAATTTGCATTTTGTCAAACACTTTTTCAACCTAGTCGGATACCTTAAAAGAAGAAACCAGACATTGAATCATTATCATTGCTGGCATTAGGTTTACATTTCCAGTAATATCGTTTATTGTCTGTAAATTCTAACGTTACCAGCTGACTGAGAATTTCATCATAAAATATATCGGGAAAATAGCTAAGTATGTCACGGAAACATTTATAAAAGAAATAATAAAATGGATCATACCGCATTAGAAAATATAAGGCAAAGTTTGTTCAGATGTTTTGTGAACATCATCAATATTTCTTTCCGCTTCATAAATTCCACAGAATAGTAGAATTATATATTTTTTCTTTCGCTGCTTTTGCCTTCGCTGCTGGGAAGTATTCCATTTTTTTTCCTTGAGAAAATTCCCTCTTTTTGTCGGAAATTTCTATCCCCCCCCCATCTTTTTTTGTGGGCTAGAGTGTCCGAGATGACATAATTAGTTTCGAGAGCATTACATAACATATCCAGAATTTTATTTATAAAGAACTTCCGCAAAACGGATAGGAATCTGCATTTAATATGACACTCCTTTTACATAATCGCAATGTAGAAAGCTGAAGCCAATCTACAAAATGTTGTTATATTAACTAAAATTTTGTGCAAAAATATTTTTACGGCTCATTTAGAGTACTGTTTCCCTTATAAAGCTATTAAATATTATCTGAAAGGTAATACAACAGTTATTTACTAGTTGAAGCTCTTCGCGTAGATTAAATAATTAAAAGATGTAATTCAGCCATTATAGAAAGTATATTATTTAAAAAAAAATGTAAAATCTAAAGTGCCAGACGGTATACCCCACTGCTTAAAATAATTTTTAATGAGTGGTCATAGTATTAAAAATTTCAAATGAGCTGCAATTTTATCTCACTATGAAGAATCATTTAATAGAAACAACACAATTTTTGATTATAAAACAGAACGTTAACATGCTAAAAAGATCAATAAAAGTGAATGAGTAGAAATATAAATTATAATAGAAAAGTAACTACTGTAGTAAACTCCTGTCTTGCTGAATTTGGGACAGTTATCCTAAAATAGGTAGCCAGAAGATGAAACTAACCTTGAATATCATAAAGCTTCCTAAAAAACTATAATAAGCAGCATATATTAGGCAGAATCCAACTGGAATAGAAATTAAACTAGTATGAACTAATACATATGAATTATCTGAAACAGATGAAATAGTTGATCATAATTTTGTTCAACATTCAACAGCAGAGTACCAAAACTCGCACACAGAAAGCCACAAACATTAATGTTCGAAAACTAATTATTTAAACAATACATTTTGAAATATTTCATTTAAAGATGATTGCAATTCCGTTACAAAGAGCAAACAAATGGTTAAATACAATGATAAATAACTATAGTGATAATTGAAATATATATTATTTATGGATATTAAAATACATGTCAAATATGTGAAAGAGAGGTTTATTCATGTATGTGATTTCCAAGAAAATACATGAAGAAATTATCAGATAGAAAGTTAAACAATGATTAGCTTTTTAAGGAAAAATCGGATCAACAATGAATAAAAGCGAATGCAAAAGAAAATGAGAAATTTGTTGCATGGTGCCTCTCGTTATAGTTTCATTAAAGAGCATATTGATAAACTTTTTTCTAATTTTTCATCTGCAATTTCATAGACAAATGTTTTCAAAAAACACTTGTCTCGCTAGACAGAGAATGCATAAATTACCACTATCCTATGCTTTAAAAAGAACATTCATTGTCTACAAAAGATGTGACAATTGAAGTCTTAATCATTACAGCAAGTCTTGCAAAGGAAAATAAAAGGAGACGTCTAGTTTTATAACATGAAAATTAAAATGTGATAAGTATAACAATTGATACACTTGCATTAAAGAACCAGATGCGTTAATAAAGGTGGTGGTGCAAATAAAAGTGGCCCGGGAGGACAGAGTTACAGGTTACAAAGAAGTATTTCAGAGGAAATTGGATAGTTCATTAACCTGTTACAGCAAATGTTGAAAGTGATTACCATTCATTTCTTGGCATCTTTAGACCCTGTTTACACAAATTGTGGAAGACAGATCAAAACTAGACTTCTGAACTTGCTGCAATCTCACCAGATTAGTTCTGCTGTAATTCTTGAAGAATAGAGGTTGTTGATATACACTTTTGACTTGAGGGTTCCCGTCAGAAAGTAGTCGCACACTGACAGATCAGATGTCCTGGGTGGCCAGTTAGGGCAGAAACTATGTTGGGAGTGAAGATTGTGTAAATGGATGGATTGCCAGTGATGGAAGCACACTGATACAACCGGCACTAAGGTCTCAAGCGGTTTCGATCTTTTGGTGCGAGTGCCACATTCACGTCTTATCGTGTCCACTACTCCGGGCCACATTCATCTACCTCGCCCTATAGAATTACAGTCTCTATTGGTCAAAGAAGAGGGTTTGAAGATGTCGTTTCATGACATCTCGAAAAATGGTGATTTTTGAAATCGGCATAATGTTTACATTCTGTACAATTTAAAGAAGTTTTTATATATATATATATCTGTGGCAAATAATGTTTAAGTTACTGCTACCTGTTTGATGTCAGGGTGACCGCGGTGGACTAGCGGCCAAACTAACAGACTCGTGGCTGGCATGTCCTGAGTTCGAGCCTAGTGCCGCTGAAGACTAGTCGTGTAGGGGAGAGACGCATGTTAAATCTGAAGAGAACTCAAACGTCTTTCCGCTGGTATGGTGTAATGGTTAGGAGAGGGGGCGCCAGCTCGGGTGTCATCCTCGTCCCTTGACCATGATTCAAAATTACGATGCCCACAAAACCCTCGTGTAGCTGAACAGTGAGACGTTAATATTCGCTGACTGAAGATGTCATCGAGACCAGCGAAATTCCTCGAGGCAAAGAGCTAGATGTACGCCTATCGTTAGCCGAAGTTTTGAGCACCATGCAGGTAACGGTACATTTTGGCTCGGTTCCACTCTAATTTTGAGAAAGAACTTTCTGGGGTTGATCAAAGGCCTCCCATCTCTCTTCTCCTTCCTTCAACCTCACGAGAGGATTTGCGGCTCGATGGCTGGTTGTACCCCATGCCGCAAAGGCACTAAACATTTTCAAACATCCATGATTCTTCCGGGATTCGAACCCAGGCCCTACGGACCAGCAGTCAGCTTCGCTAACCACTGTACCGGGTGGTCGACTGTTTAAGTTACTACTTATTATAAATAAAGAAAATACTACGGACAGAATTTGTAACTATCAATAACGTAATCAAATTAAAATTTTCCATGGGCTGCATTTATCTGATGTTGAGTGTTGTTCAAATAGATGAATTAAATTCAAAATATTTTATTTACTATTAGAAAGACGAAAGAATAAACACCGATTTATTCCACCTCATTAGAATTCCCAATTAACAGAAATATGACGATAACGTAACAAAGAGTGGAGTAATGTCAGTTTAAATACCAAAGCCTATAAAATATGGTGAATTTCACATTAACATACAACAGTATTTGATCATTTATTCAATCAAATTTTCTTTTAAAGGATTACCTCAAAAGGTAAAAAAAAAAATAGTTTATTCGCAGAAGATCAAATAATGAAGGGAAAAAAAGCAACCGCATAGCTCTATTATTTAGTAGTTTCTCTTGGGAAAATAGAACTGAATAATGAAAATTGGTTTATATATATAAATTGCTGTTCTTACTATAAAGAGTACTGAATCTGATGGAATAACAAATCAAAATTGTCCTCTTTTATAATTATAAGTGTTCAAAATTAACAGAATTTTCAGATTTGGTTGATGATCTCTAGAAATATTGGACAGATTTTAATGAAATTTGTTATGTGCATAAGGAAACGCAATAAAAAAATTAACCATTCAACAATTATAATCCACACCATGATAATACGTAATACTAATCAGAGTCGGAAGGCATAAGCTGCGGTTGCAGAATAGAACAAAATAAATTGGTAAAAAAAAATATGGTTCCCTCTTACAGATGTATAGGCCTCGCACAGTGGTTTTATACTAGAAATAAGGAAGTTTGAGTTCCTGTGTCAATTAATTCCACTCGTTCAGTAACTGTTTTCTGGTCTTGGATGATTTTCAGTAGGGGGAGGAGGGTACGAGTTACAATTGTCCTCCGCAAAGAGTCCCACCCATGCTCAAAAGGGACGAGGTCTGGAAATCTGACCGAACCATCCGGGGAATATACTCTTTCCAGAAATTCATCGACCAGACGAGCTGTGGGGGACATCACGTTGTTATCCATTAAAGAAATCCAATCTGTCTTGTTTAAGACGAAATTTCTTGTTCACAGGACTGAAAGGGTTTCAAATAACGGGTATTTTTACAAACAGCGCTCTCATGAAGTCTTTTGGAAACAGTCACTCTTAAAATTGGGGTTCCTAAAGTAGTGTACAAGTCGCGAGAGACCTGAGAAGCTGTACCATCCCTATTATTCCACGTTATAATGAACAAATGGTGATTTTCTCTGGTCATCGTAGCTATTACGCAATCTTGGCCAGACTTTCCGTCGAAGGATCCGGTATTCTGAAACGGTTTCGATAAGTTGAACACACCCTATATATAGTAGTAGTTACATTCCCTACAGATCTAGATTTGAGGCTAACCTGCTTCTAATCTTGAGACTTCCTGCCCATTAACTACCTCATTTCATCATCTAAACTTTGGTGGTTACTCATTTTTACTGTTTGAATTTTAATTTAACTGATGGCTGCAAAAAATCAAGAATTTCGGTGAGGTGTGCTAGCGAAAGAAAAGCGGATTTTGGCACGCGCGATTATAAATCCTGCTGGACAACTAGCTCTTCCTACACTCACGTATACGCTTACGTAATCGACATACAAGATATGATTCTTTGTTTTAAAGCAGTATTTTTACATTTCGTCCAAATATTTTTATGAAATTCGATAATACATACAAATTCTTTTAATTTCTCAAATCATTTTTCAACTTTTCAGATGTCTGGAAAATACATATCCTTCAAAAACGCAGAAATTATTTCTGTACTGAATGAAAAATCTCAATCAGTCGAGACTGCTTTATGGGAAAAAAGAAGGAATAAGTTATTCCTCTAGAAAAGTGTTTCTCAAATTTTCAATATTTGCCAACCAATATTAATTCATAATTTTCTTCGCGCCCCACCCTCACTTCCATACAATAACAATTTATTGAATTCAATATTACTATACTTTGACTTTAAAGCAAAAATACGATTTTAACTTAAGTTCTACCGGCGTATATAAGCGTCTCGCTCAGCCAAAGCATTTATTGACCCAGACATATATACGTTTTTCCGAAAAGCGATATTTTCTGTGCACTGCTATCCATAAAATTATTCCGAAGGTTTTAGAATGCAGTAAAAGGAGCTTGGCAACATTTGTGGAGAATTTGCTTATATCGGAGGACTTCGCTGTTCCCCACAGTTCGAGAAACGCTGCCTTAGAAAGATACAAGTTCCACCAATTTTTATCCATCATAGTTTCATTCTTTTCCATTCATCTGTTCAGAAAAGAAGTATTTTATTCAATGCGATACATTTCTCATAATCCTTATCAGACAAAGTAAATAGTATAATATAACGTTAGATCTACTTTACATAATTTCTTTGGCTTAGACTTGGAGGAAACTAATTGCAGGTATTTTAATTACCTCAGTTGGAGGTATTGCCCAATGTGATACTAGCTGATCATGAAAAACTTAAAGATAAGGCTTAAGAAAATTTTCTCTTTTTTTTTATAATTTTTGTTTTTAATTTTCCGTATTTATTCGAATCGAAGCCTTTCTCCAAAATCTCAACACGATTTTTTGAAGAAAAAAAAAAATTAGTTAAAAAAGTTTATCTATATGTAATATTTACGAAATATTGAAAAACAAACAAAAAATTAATAAAGAGAGAATAATTAATTCATTTAACTAAAATTAAAAACTGTTAACTGAATACATGAACCTGTAATTGCTCTAGTCGTCCCTATCAAACTCAATTTCCCCCATTCAGCGAATTTTCCCCTTTTGATTTTTCCCTCTAAACCTCACCTGATTTTCAGTAACATTAATATTGGAGAAAAAGTGTAGCTGATACGAATAAATACTGTACTTAGATAAAAACATTCTTTGAATTTTTTTAAATTCGTTCGACCCCTCGGGGGCTCTCCTTCTTTAGGTGAGTACGGGTGTCACAATCCCGAGGTGCCCTAGTGGTCTTTTCCTTTTCCCACGGGGTTTACTGTCTTTGGTAAACACGGGCTTCGCGAACCCGGGGTACCGTAGTGATCCTTCTCTATTTTCGACCCTCTTTCTTGTCATTCAATTCATTCTTTCTTTCTCTTCCCGTCTAGACCACAGATATTAAAACAAATGTTTGGCGCAGTATAGCCGAAATCGGTTCTTGCGCCAATAAACCCCAAAATCACTCACTTTTATTCGTTCGAAAGATGATAGTGTGAGAATTTTCCCGATCGAAAATTGCTTTGTGCTTGTACGCCAACTGGTTGGAATCAAAATGAATTTGAGAACAGCCACGCCTCGGAATTACAGCTTTCATTCGTGTTTACAGTGTGGGACTCTCAAAGGGAATGTGCGGATGGTTTGATTGGTTCCAAGGTGAAAATACGGAGGTTGACAAAATTCGTTCATTTGTGAAGCGCGTCACTAGCAAATTAAGCACACCTCCCACAGATGAGTCAAAGATCCAGTTGTTTCATCCAATCAACCGAGTCTCGCAACAAAAGCCTTCCTATTAATCACGTTATATCCTGTCAAAGAGAGGAATGGATACAACCATATTCATTTATCAGCAGTTTGTATGAGATTAATTACAAGCGAGATGAGGAGAGCAAACACTTTGACTAAACTGTAAATTTAAAATGGAACTTCTGATAGAGGAATTTCCATTTTACAGAGAAAAGGGGGACATGTTCACAAAATGTTAAGGGCAGGAAAATAATTACTAGGAAATTCTGAGGCAGTAGACTTGCATTACAATTGTCAATAGAATTAACCGATGACGTGTGTTACCTGAGTATATGAAAAACTTCTCTGAACTTGCAAAAAATAAAATAAAATAGTAACAAAAAGTTTTTTTTAAATAATTCAAATGTTCGAAAATACGACCCGTGATAACAGAAACATAACTAAAATGTCTTTGTTCTATACATAAAATGAAGAAAATATGTATAAATTATTTAAATGGATTTATTGCAATCATAGCTTGACATTTAAGATTTTCCAGGGAAAATATTCTGTTTAAAAAACTTGGTTCGTAAATGTCATAATGAAGCAATACGATTTAAACTTTATAAACAAAGCTTTTTTAACTAAAATTTTTCAGTTTGCCATTGTTTTGTTCAATTTTTATAACATTTTTATTCGAAAGAAATGAGGAGTTGAAAATTAACTGAAACGACTTAGGTCTCCATATCGTTCGTTTTCAAGGTGGAGGTACCATAGTAATTCATTCAATCCCTGGCACACACCCCTTATTAAATGAGCATCTCTTGAACAGCCAGAATTCGGTCAGACGCAATCTAGGAAAAGAGAAGCATTTATTTTCTTTTTGCTGGTTATAGAAAAGTTTGTTCCATCTCGGCAAGGAAAAAAAAGATTCCTTTTAAGGGAAAACGGACAAATATCCGGGTGAAAAAATTGTGTCTCCCTAAAAAGTTTGACAAGAACTGAGTCCTCCTTTCAGTCTTCGGATTTAAAAAGAGGAAAAGTTCTGTTTGTTATTACTTTTGAAAAGGAATGTTTTCCTCCGGATCAAAATGAGAAATATTTTCCCGGTGATGGATGGGCTTTTAGGGACACCTGTTGTTTGTTTTCTTTCTTCCGAACAATTGAAAAGAGATGAGCCCCATTTGTGCTAAAAACTTTCTCACTGAATGTGGCGGGGGATGGATTGTGAAAAAAGAACGAAACGGAAAGTAAACACACATATTTCACAAAGTATACTAAAGAAGTTTTAGCATGTTTGATCCTAAATTAAGTTCAATATTATTTTTCTAATTATGTTGAAAAAATATTTCGGAACGAAAAATAACAAGAAAAGCTGAAAATTATGAGAAATGAAAAGTAAAATTTAATAGTAAAAAAGCAGTGATATATATATTTTGCTGAGTAAATTATTAGAAATATTCATAAGCAGTTTATCTCGTAGTAAAACATCTTAACGACAAATAGTTCTCGTGTTATGAGTATATAAGTTTGATAGGTTCGATAGATGTATAGGATGTCCAGAAAGTATGACTACATTTTTAAAAATGAATTCAAAACACACAAGGATTTTCACCTACAATTTTTCATTTTTCATAAAAAAAAAGATTAAAATTTCAGTTTAATGAAATACAAACTAGATGATGCAACGTCCAATTTTTCGCAAAACTCTCGGTTCAAAATGGCTTCACCACGAAAACAAGCAGAAGCTGTGGCATAGTTTATAGAGCATACATTTACGACACATATACAGCGTAAATTTCGGACTACCTATAAACTATGTCTACCTTCAAGATCCAGAATTTACGACGATAGAAAGCGTTATGTCAAAAACCAAATCTGGTCACCCTAGCAGGAGTTAGATGGAGTTGCTCGTGTAGACTCAATGTGTCCCCCCAATAGGCTGCCTTTTTAGCAGTCTTCGCAGACACACTGTGCGTCCCTAAACGTGAGAACCAATTCATGGTGGCCTCGTTACCAAATTTTGACTCTTGAATTAATTATTAGTTCAAGCTCTCGTAGGATGCTAAATATTTTCGTTATTTAATTTTGTCGAGAGTACCAGAGCTAAATTGATACTCAAGGGATCATTTACGTATCACATAATCATGCACTCCTACGATTTTTGCATCCACAAATTCTATCGACTCCAGCTGGGGTGGAACCCGCAACCTTACGAAGCGGGCACGCTACCTTCTCAGCCACCGGAGTCGACTAGACTCAATGTGTTGCCTACGACTAATCGTGCAATAAAACATTGTACAAAAACTATTTGAGAATTTCTGTACGGAATACAAAAACCGTAAGTGAATATCTTTTAAGTTTATTCGTAATTAAAATTTGTAAATGAAGTAAAATTTTTCGGACATTCGGTATTTTTCTTCAGGTTCCACAATTGCATTTATTAATGATCTATTATTGCGATGGGGTATTTTGAACCATTTCGTTTTATTATACATTTTTCTTTGTAAGCCAGCTATAAAAATGTCTTTATATCACCAAAATTCATAACTTTGTGCAGGAGAAACAAAACCCAATTTATTTATTGAATTCCCACTAGACAATGAATTCACTTCATAATAATTACACACCTATCGTTAGAAAGAAAACTAATTTTATTAAAATTTAATTTCCAGAAAAGTTAACATAACAGCCTGACGCAGACAAGTATATCTTCGAATACTCCTTATACTTGGAAGTACGCAAACATCATGAAACAAAACATATATTTTGAGTGTTCAATCAGAATCGACTCAAATTGGCCCTAAGCTGCAAAAGGTCTTGTTAATAGTTATCGCTGTTGACTGGTCATTGTAACAGACAGGATGCGTATCCGAATAATGGTTCAAGGATTAAGCTAACTGTCGCATTGCATTTACACTGGTAGTTGTTACCATCATAATATAGGATCGAAACCCCAACCTAAGCTTATAATGACGTTCCTCTCTCTTGAGGTAACATTTATATGAAGCTATTGTTGATCTGACAATCGATCGGGGAAGTGTATTTGATAACAATGCAGTTACGTTCCCAGTCAGTTGTGCGTAGTTCTGTTTCGATGAAGATCACTATAAAATGCATGCCTCGTCGAATAAACCTCTAAGCGTGGTCAGACGATGGTATAGTAGCATTTTGCCAAATGGGGACAGGTTCGTTACCTTACTATGATTGATACTTTTTAAAATTATTGCTTATCTCATTGTGGGCATCTATAGTGCAAGTGAGTGAGTGAACATTAACGTCGCACACTATTCGGCTAATTCAGGGATTTTAGCGATGAACCTCGTAATTTTGAACCAAAGTCATGTGACGAAGACGACACATGAGCTGGCACCCCTCTCCTAACTACCACACCACACCAATGTGAGGACGTTTGAGCTTCGACAGATTTAACGTGCATGAACCCCTTCACCACTTATAGTGTAATAGCTATTTCAGGCAAAAAAAAAGTGAATTAATACACTGAATGTCTAGACAGATTTTGATTTGTAAATTGATTCTTCGTAGATTTCATCGATGTTTGATAACTTTCTGAATCATCAAAAGGTGATAGATCGCAATTTGAATTCTTTATTTTACTTTTCTTAACAATTTGGAAGTATTAACTCCTTTCGGGTTCATTTTATTTCTGGATTACAGATAAAAAAAAATGTCGAATTTTTTTACGCTTTATTTTCAAACATAGATACTGCTTAAACAAAATAGCACTATTTGCATACAAAATTTAATAAAAATTAATGCAAAAAATAAACTATTTAAATAATTGCCAAAAAATAAACTATTATATTGCCTGTAGAGTCGGTTTTCTGAAGAGCAGAAACCATTAGACTTCGGAGTCAATTCACCATAAATATAAAGCTTCTAACTCTATATATAAAGCTTATAATACCTAGCTTTTATCTTGACTTACAAATTTTATTTGCATAAATGATTATGAAATTATTAATCAAAATTTGATCGTGTATGATAAATTCGAAAACACGGTACTACACATAACTCAACTTCGCAATATGGACAGTTGAACCTTGCTTGTCTTCTTATCTTCTTCTCTTTACTGTCTCTCTATGAGCAGCAAATAATGCACTGTCCTGTTGGATCAGTCTTTTTCCTACAATGCTAAAAGAGAAATTGGATTCTAAGAAACATAACAAGAAAACAAATGATGCAAAAGAATATTTTACTAAAATTGGATAAAAACAGCACGCATGCACACGGTGTTCGCGTGTGTGAAAGGGCGTGCGTTTTTTCTTGACGAATATTTCCCCTAAGTTACAAAATTCTAGAACATTAATAAATTTTACGTGCCGTTGGGGTTAGTTCACGTGGCATGCTAATGCAAACTCGTATGATTTGGATCAGAAATCGAAATTACGCTCTTTCTTATCTGTATGTCATTCACTTTTATAAGAAATGGCATTACTTTTTAATCATTCCCCACATTTTCAGTCGTATACTTATTGTTTCTGACTCAAGTATTTTGGGTGAAGAGCTTACACAAATGCCTTTTTAACCAATAAATAGATGCAACGAACTCTTTGTGCATGTAGGAAATATAAACTAATGTATAAAAGATCTGTTCTTTTAGTGATCCTACCTCATAACTTACCCTTTTTATTATTACGTAGTTTCTTACTACTATTGTTCTTATTTAAATATTTGATTTGAGTCCCCCCAAATAGCATTTGCGATACATGAAAATTCGTACTAATCATACGAATCTGAAACGAATGTGAAACCCTGCATTCTCAGAAAAGTTTGGTTTAACTGATTACTAATATTGTCAAAAATGATCCAAAATTGATAAAAGGTAACACCTTCATATACAGAACGCTTTACTTAAACCGCTTTTGTTTGATTTACTAAAAAATGTAATGGTGACTGAAACGACCAATAAGAATATTTGATGAATAAATGTGCATATTAGAGTTATTTGGTGTCTGTCGACGAATAAAGGCATTTATATTTCAAATTGGAATTGTTGCACACCTGCGAAAGTCTCGAAAGAATTATGCAGCCATTTGTTAGCCACAACTTTTTTCATTGTTTTTAATTACAACAGAGTTTGAAATGTTCAGTGTGCATAATAAAACATTTCAAAGCGGAGTTCCTTTCAATGAGAAAAGCATTTTTCTTTATGTCACAAACGAATTTTTAGACCTTCACATTCATAGTTTTGAGGCAGTAGACTCTTCCATTTTTAAATGATTCTTCTGAATTAGACTTGAAACAATGAGCCATTCACTCATTACAAGATCTTAAATGATTTGTCCCATTCATCGCTTTTTAAAATAAACATAGATGTAACAACAGACAGGACATGAACTGGTGTCGTGAGGGGATTCTAAACGTCTATATCCGAACACTAGTTATAATTTTCATTTATTACTTTATAATTTGTAAGATAAACTATAGCAGATATTCAGTCATTATTATGCCAAAATCTTAAGATGAAACTAAAGTATGAACTAGTACAAATTTGAAGATATCGACAAGAAAAAAAAAAGAATATGGTCGCATTGAATTTCAAAAAGCTTTATAATAGTTATTGCTTTATTTGTAACACATTTGTTTGTTTAAATAGCAGCGTTATAACTATTCTGGTGGCCTTGGTAGTCTAGTGGTCAAAGCAACGTTCTCGTGTCTGGCGTGTCAGGAGTTCGAACCCAGTACCAGTGAAGACCCACCGTGTAGAGGAACGGTGAACGTTAGATCAGTCGAAAGCTCAAACATCCTCCCGTTGATGTGGTGTGGTAGTCAGGAGAGGGAGGTGCCTCTCCTAACGTCCTCGTCACTTGACCAGGGTTCAAAATGACGAGGTCCGTCGCCAAAAGCCCTCGTGTATAGCTGAACAGTGCGACTTTAATATTCACCCACTCACTAGGACTATTGTGCTAAAAATTTTTTGTTAATAATTATTTCATGTCTAAAAGCTTCTTTTTCAGTAAATTCGAATGAATCAAATTAAAATAACAAATACCTCATTTTAAAATTAAATTTGTAACCCTTTATAAAAAAATGCATACCCATTTATCTGGGAAGAGAAACAATATTTATAGCTTTAAAATTTCTATAACGTTAAAACACTAAAATCTGTTATTAAGTGTTAAAATTTATACATAAAAAATATTTTAAAAGAAGAGTATTACTAAAATATATTTATTTTATTAAAAAAGGAAAATGAATTTTCTTATCCCTATGGACAAGTTCTACCGTAAAGCTTACTATGGGGGCGCTAGTCATTAGCACCCTTTTCTTCTTCCGGTTACTGCAAAATCTCCATTGCTTTGAGCTAAAAAATTAACAAGGTATTTTAGAAAAGATACTGAAATAAATACTATGAAATCCTGTATCTGAAATCTACAGATCATCTTCTATCCATATGGTGCAAAAAAAGTCTCAAAAACTTGCATTAAATGTTTGAAAAACTCAGTTGAATTTCGATGTTTTCTCATAGATTAACATTACACCGGAAGTAAGTGAGGGTTCCACTCAATGTTGTTTACAAAGTAGAACTTGTCCATAGGAATAGTTACAGATTGAACCTTAGAATTATTTTTACCTTTCAAGCAACATAACGTGTGGCTGCTCTTTAATGTTTCCGTCATAACAAAGTATAAAAATAATTTAAAACTTGATGTGTCTATCTTAAATAAATACAGTTACATACTATAACGCAATATCTAATTGCAAAATTCTGCTAACTATTCAGGAATTTTTCTCTCGTTTCAGAAAATGTACAACTCGTTTAAAAATTTCTGTTCCGCAATGGATTAATGTCGCGAATATTTTTCCCTGCAAGAAAGCATTGACTTCACATGAAGCATTCATTCTTCTTTTTGAATTAGATTTGTTTGTTCCGTTTCTCTTTTAGTTTGGCCAAATGAAAAATCCTATGGCTTTTTCTGAAATAATATAATAGTCTCAGTCGAAAAAAATACATTTCTCAAATATCGTACTCAAAATATTTGTTATTTTTATTACTTCAAAGGAAAAAGTACTTTCTATAAAGACTTACAATTTTCAAAAAATCATTTTTTTGGAACATCATTTTTCTAAGCAACTGATTTAGTTTGATATTCATAAATGTCATGTCTAAAGACAATTAGTGTTTCTTACATAATTAGCGTAGAAAATTAATATACCGTTATAATTAATTTTAATGATGCACTAGTAATTGTTAATTTCGCATATGACAAAATATATTTTGCAAATTTACTAAAGAAATTTTCTTACGTGAAATAGTTAAAATACATTTGATGATACATGTTTTTCTTCGTGGAAAGGTACTTCTTTTTTTTCTGTTGTTTGAAGCAAAGCTTTTCTTTCTTTCGAAATTTTGTCTTTTTAACATGTTTTTATTAGCTTCACCTATATGTAACGGAATCTTTGAACTCGATTTTTACACACTTTAAAAGGTCATATTAATTCGAAATTTTGTACACTTGTCAAGAACCGAAGACAATATAATAATTTATTAAATTTGTTCCATTGTCCTGATCAGGATCATCAGGATTAATGATTTCTAATTTCCAGATTTGGCGACTAAAGCAAAAATGCTCATGGTTAATACAAATACAACAAACAAAAAAAGGTTTATATATATATATGTGAAAAAGGAAGCTCAGCTTTTCTAGATTTCCTTCAGTTGGCTGAATCTACATTTTGCAAACCAGGATGTGTCGACGCACTAATAGGGCATCAATGTGGGTACTCCAAATTCTAAAAAACTTACTCATTTTAGATCAATTCATCAATAAATAAAGGATAGTTTAAACAACTAAAAAAAACACGCTTTTATTTTACATCGTACTAAAAAGTGAAAAATAAATAACAGTTTAAAAAAAATAAATACACGTTTTTTTTTATAGTGAATCGAACTAAAAAGTAAAAAAATAATTCTTAATATAAGAATAAAATGCTTAACGAGAACATTAATGCCATTTTTGTAAAAAGGTGGGGTGGTTTGTAGTACATTTTTATACTAACTCTTGCATTTCGGAATAGAACTAGAAGAAATTGCAACATCTGATATCGAGCACGCCACGCTTTAACCACAATAACATCAATGTTCTCGTTAATCATTTTATTCTTATACTAAGAATTATTTTTTACTGTTTAGTTCGATTAACTATAAAAGCGTGTTTTTTAGTTTTCTTAAATTATAATTTATTTTTTCTGCTATTGCTGAAATAATTGATAGGATAAATGTGGAAAATGTAAGCATTAATCCAATTTTAAATCTAATACGTAACATTTTACTTTCGAATTAATGAAGTGTATTGAGATCCTTTGCGCGTACCAGATTCCGCTTTCTGGTACCTCCAGAAATTCCAGATTTCTTTGGGATATTGTTCTCGACGTCTATTTCATTTTTCCTTTTCACCTTGACAATGTCTCAGCTTCGTTCGTGTTTCATTTCATTTCACTTTTCTAAGTTTGTCTAACTATTTCTGTTCTTTATTTTTACTTTTTCTTGCCAATAAGGTGCTGTCGTAGGATTTTAACGAAAGTGATACTGAATGAGAATATTTGGTGGAAACCGATGAATCTGACACTGACTCTGATATGGATTTTTATATTTGTGATGAAGAAATGGAATAAAAATGTTAATACACTTATGTTATGCACGTGGAAAGACTTTTTGTTTCAAGTACATTCCCAAATCTATGCAATTTTTCTATTTTTTCATTTTGTAACATAACATTTGTAATTTTATAAAGAAATAAAAGCAAATTACCTTATAATACTTATACACCTAAATAAGCCAGGTATCCGCATGAGATTACAATGAGATTTTGCCCTATACATAGCATATATCCACTAGTGGCTACAGGGCATGCAGGGATTAATATTGTATATTTCCTTAGACAAGTCGATAATTTTTAGAACTGTTTTAAAGATAATGTATGAGGGTAATTAAGAAAAACGAATTTTTTAATACTCTCCTTATGCTTTGTTCAAGTAATTTTAATATTTTAACTTTTTCTGCTTTAAATGGAATATTTATTAAAATATATTTAAAAATTCATTAAAATTCTTAAATTATTTACTCATGTTTTGGGAGAGTTGAATGGGTATGGATTATATATTGCGACTCTTTCGGGAATACGGTAGCCGAGTAATCATGGCAGTGACTCGTGTGACCGCTCTTATTGGGTCGTGAGTTCAAGTCCTAGTGACACTGAAGATCCTTCGTAGATAGGGATTGTGCTCATAAAATCTGGCGAGGCTCAAACTCCTCCCATTGGCACAGTGTGGAGGTTTGAAAAGTGAAGCGTCAGATCAGGTGCCATTCTCATCACTTGCTTGAAGTTTAAAATTATGAGGTCGGTGACCAAATAACCCTACTGCCGCTTCACATTGTGATGTGACTGAAATCAAAAGCAGAGACGTCAACGGGGCTGCCGTCTTCAGTTTTGGTATTTCCTCTACTTCAAGATGTTTTCTCTCCATTCTTGAACTTGTTTCTAATTTACAAAGAAATGTCAGGTAGCCGTACTTTTAGTAGAATATTCAACAAACGTATTTACTTGCAGTTATCAGTCGTATACGAACACTGTATACAAATAAAATGTCGAAGAAAATAACATAAGCACAGGATGAGTATGAGATAGGATAAAAATGGCTTAGCTTCAGTTAGGGTTATCCTAAATAAAGCTATTGTCGCGTTGGGGTTACACTTTACTACAATTGGACATATTTCACTCTTTTTACCTACTTAGAAATGTTTTCCCCCTGATGGCGAAAGTGTTAGTGAAAACTAATTAGTTTTTAAATACAGTTGAAGATCAAATTTTTACGGTGGTGTGTGGATATGTGGAGGATAAATAACCAGCTCAGGTTCATCTCCTACACTAGACGTTAATTGAAAATGATGCGTACGATAAAAAATAGTTTTTGTGTGAATAAAACAAAAAATTTAAATTCAAAAGGATTCCGATTATCATTTAAGAAATTTTAAGATTTGTTTACACTTGTTACATTCTATAGTAATATGGCATAAAAAAGTTAATTAACATGCCCACATTTAAAAAAAAACAAATTGAATGTCTTCAGATATTTTCTGGACGAAAATGTTTTTTTTTATTAGTAAATCCGATTTATCTTTTTTACCCAATGAAATAATATAATCATGGCTTCAAAAGAATAAATAAAGCTATACCTGCTGTTGCTAGTGGAATACCTTTCAATCAATAGCTTGTCTATTTCCCCCCTTTTTTTGCTACTTACTGACTTCTATGAAAACAATTTCATATGTCACGCATATAATTAAAACAATCTATTGTTGCAGTTTATGTACCGTCGCTGATCAAAAGATTTAGAAAATTTGCACCAACTACATTATTATCCACAATAAGTTTCTCTTCTAGATAACTGCATATATATATATATATATATATATATATATATATATATATATATATATATAAGTGTGACTGCTAGAACTTTTTTCAGCAGGTAGTGAACAAACAATTCAGTTAAGTGAAATGTCCTAGTTGAATTATCTGCTCAATCTCTTTTTTTTATGTTTCTTAGAAAAGTGATTTTAACAAGACCGCAAAACTTCTTGTTAACTCGAAAAAAATTTGTAAGGATCTTTAATATTAAGAAATTTGTACACTATTCTGAAAAATATGCGAAGAAGGGGATATCTGATTATTAGGAAAAAATAATGCATTGCATGCACACATTGCTCGTAAGCACATCACAGGAACAGAGTAATCAACAGCAATGAACTATTTTAAGTACCGTAAAATCCTGCGTATAGAGCACCCCGGAGTATATAACGCGCATTCTTTCTTTCAAGCTGCATTTTTTAATTTTTAGTTGTATTCCCCGCATAACGCGCACCTTCTTTTCTTACGAAATAATAAGTGTGCGTGTAAAATGTTGGTATGTTTTTAAGCCATTAACTCGAAGTTTTATCCTGGGATTTTGAAAAAATAGTATACTTTTAGAATCAGAATCCTTTAATTTCATTAGGTGTGTGTCATTTCTTTCAAATAAACAGTATTCCTATCCATATAGAAGTCTAATTTTTCTTATGCTCATCTCTTTTTTCTGTTTTTGAAGCTATAATTTTTTACACCCGGCGTATAACGCGCACCCAGAAATTTCGACCTTATTTGTTTGTGTCGAAAGTGCGCGTTATACGCCGGATTTTACGGTATATAACTTACAATATAACTAATAAACAAAGAAATATGAATTAGTTATGAAGAGTTATTCCAGTTAAACGCCAAAGTAAATTTCAATCCCTTATTTATCGACATGCCGAGTTTACATCAAGACATTGCTCTTGGTTAATACAGCTGACAAGGAGAGGGTAAGGTCTTTGGGTCCCGGATTTAGTTCAAATTTTGTAGGATGGTAGATTTAGTTTCCCTGCTGAGGAAGATATAGGGTTATAAAGGACACAAAATTAATTTTAGATATTTGCAATTGAGAATGCAATTCGCTCGTTAAGGTATCCGAATGGTCGAGGCAGCTTTTTTTTTTTTTAAAAAAAAAGGAGATATGGAGAGTTTTTTGTTATTTTTAGATTTGTTTAGTGCATTTTAAGAAAAATGTGCTAAAATTAAGAAAAGAAAAAAAAATTATTATGACTAAAATGGGAAAAAATAGGTAAAAATTGACAAAAAATAGCATAAACGCGGCCCATTCTGCACTAAAGGTTTATAAACAAATTTTCAATTTTTTTCTATCTAATGTGTTTCTATATTATTCAATTTTGAAATGACCTTCAGGATATAAGAGATATTTTCTTTTTTATAAAAACTAGAGCACTTTATCTCGGTTACTATATGAAAATGCTTAAAAAGACAGTGATTATATTCACATAAAGGACTGTAAATTTTGTAATAAAACAGTGATTGATAAATCTGAAGGTTGAAACAATTCTACTATTATACAGAACTTAAAGAAAAAAATGCAGTTAATTATGTTCGAAACTTTTTGAGCAATCGCTGACCCCGTTTGATTATTTTCAAAAATCACATTTCGAGTAAAACGCGTTTTAAAGTATGACATCTTGCTTAAAGTAATGGCATCTGCTTTTACTAAAACACTTGTAGTTTTTATTCTAATAAACGGAAAATGATAAACTTGGTATTTTTATAAAGCTAACAAGATGGCCCGTAAAATAAAATCATAAAAAAGATTTGTCAATTTTTGGCAAAATTCACAATTTTAGGGTAGTCGGATACCTTAAATTCAGTTCTGTAGCAAACGATTACACGCAATGGGTAATACTGCACCAATTCCATGCGCGAGATGCTTTTCGAAATTATGTTTCATTTGCTTTTATGACAAGTTTAACCATTTTGCTAACAATTAGGAGTAAGAAGCTATCGTATTTTTATACTAATTCTATTCATCTGTAAAATGTTTTATGTATTGTTTCCTTTCACAATATATAGTTTCCAGGTACGATGAACTAGCTTTTCTCCTGTTCTTCTTACGAAAAGCTTGTATTGTTTTGCAATAAATATTATTCTGTACTTATACGAATGATAATGGCAAATAAAACTCTTATAAGGTTTCTAGTCATTCAAGATATTTCATTTCCAATTTATTTAAACTCTATTGTATATCTTTATATGTAAAAATAGACATAAAATTTTAAAAAAGTTAGTCGTCCTCCACGGACCCAAACCTGGTTCCTAATGACGAGGAACACCAAACCATTGCCGCTACCCTAAGCTCAATTAGTGTAATCGTTTGCTACAGAATTGAATTTAATGAGTGAACATCATCCTCAATTGCAAATATCTTAAAAATTATTGAGTATTGTCCCCTATAACTATATATCTTCATCAACAGGGGAAAAATCTACCTTTCTACAAAATTTGAACTAAATCCGCAACCCCGAGACCTTGCACTCTCCTTATGAATTGAATGATTTTGTGGAAAGATTGTTTATGTGCGAAGGAGAGATAAACCCTATTTCAGTCGCGTAGGTTTAAAATTTTATCTGCTGATTAAAATGCTAGTTATAAATCTTAACTGATGAAAATCCTCCAAACGTTTTAGGAAAATAAAATTTGGCATTTAAAAAACTTTTTCTTCCTTTTTTTGAAGCTCAGATGTCGTTTTTGTGGCTTGACTGTGGTTTGAAATCATGAGGTACGTCGCCAACATTTCGCGTGTTGTTTTGAACTGAGATGTAAGTAAACAACTCATCAATTAATCATTTTCCTGATAAAAAGGGTGAGAATATTACGTGTCTCTGAATATTAGAAAACATTTTAAGTGATAAAATAATAATGTAATAAAATCCGGGTATTCGGAAAACTTTTATTCTAGTATATATAAATTTCGTGTGAAAACAATATTAATTACTTATCATTGACATTTGCTTAACATTCTAATTGTCAATGAATTACTATATTAATATTCATAGTTCAGTACTTTAATAATTAGGGTTACTTATCGTTCCCTTTTCCAATTCATCAAATTATATGTATTCATTTACGTGCAATTATTGGGAGAATTTTTTGAATGTTAGTCAATCTTTTTTTGTAATTTACTACGATTTAATATCAAATGTATCTATTTAGCTTCAAACTACATAGCGTTTATACTATGATTCAATTTGTAAAGATATTAATATCCCTTTTGACATAGCGCCATGAAGAGTGCATATCTCGCACAAGAGAAAAATATTTGTAAAAAAAAATATATCTTTTCATTCGAACAGATTAGTTTAAGTAATTCGAATCTAGATTTTCCTTACAATTTCTTGAAAAACATTCGCTGCACCAAAGAGGGCACTGAAGGCCTTCCGTAAGACATTACATCCATAAGCAAGGTCCAGACACCGTGTTTCAAGTCATGACTAGAGTGCTATCATCAAGTGCGCCCATCGGATATGTTTGGAGTTTTTTCAGGCTCACATTTTATTTTAATGTCTGGGAAAAAGAACCGTTCGGCGTTTAATTTATTCTTCCATTGGAAGGTCAATGACTTCTTTATGCGTCCTCCCCCCCCGAAAGATCTTAAAGACGTGGTTTCATTCGACCGGAACCATGGAAAGGATGCGTTACATTTAACGAACGAATTATATATTGCTCGGAGTTGAATAATCCAGTACCTAGAAGTGAGATGATTTATTGCTCTATATTCTTTTTATAGTTAAAAAGAACTAATTTTTATGTCTTGGTGATATATTACAGTTTAAGAAAATTGTCTGAACTTTGCAATACGGAGTTATTAGCGACAATTTTCAATTATAGCCTCCTGACACGTGGAATGAACCGTATTATGTCTTTGGAACAAGGTACTATGAATTTGCGTTCATTAAGTTTAACAGCACGTATATATAAAAGTTCCATTATTCCACTTGACGGTCCATGAATTAAATCCTGCGACACAAAATCCTTCCATCGCCGAACAGCAGTCTCAAAAATAAAATGACATCGATTGATAAAAATAGTGCTCACATTAACAAAATAAGAGAAGAATTGTTGCTTGTTATGCTTATATAAATCTCATTTCTAATAATTTAAAAGATAAAAGGTATGCCATCTAATGAAGATACAAGGGTAACTCGACTGTAAAATTTAGACTATGGAACTGAAAATCATTTATTGAATACCATTAGAGGTTTTCATGTGCGATAAAAAAGATTGGACAGATTATTTGTAGAGTTATAAGCTACAACAGAGAAGTAAAATCACTTATGAAGCGTTTTGCATGAAATTTAATCCACAGTACCTGAGAGACTCTAATTCGAGTGTCATTCTCATTACTTAACTCGATTCAAATGATGAACTGCATCTCTATTCAATCATTATGTAGCTTATGAGTTACAAAGAAACAAATCCTAAGCTTATGGTAACTAAACTTCCTATATTTGATGACACCCCCTCCCCCTTTTCACAATTTCAATGAAGAACACAAACTAAAGTCAGTTTTTTTAAATCACAAATGATATTGAAAAATAATTTGATATATTATCAAAATTAATGTATTAAAACAAATAATGCCAAAAAGGGTAACTTTTGAGTTATGTTGACAGCTACAATATTCATTAAATTTGTCTTTGAAAATCTCTACCACCCGAATAAGCTGTT